>OW240914.1:2022141-2056160 GCA_933207985.1 Pelobates cultripes | reverse complement strand
GGACAGCAAGGAGCACAAAAGGTAAAGTAGAAAAGGGAGCAGAAAGGGTCTGCAAGGAGCAGAAAGGGATCAGAATGAGAGGAGCAGAAGGGCGCAAAATAAGCAGAAAGTAGCAGAAAGGTAAAAGAGCAGAAGGGGCCAAGGATAGAAAAGTGTCAGAATAAAAAAAAAAGACTGTCAAATGAAGGAGAGGAAAAGGAGATTGGAGCAGGAAGGACAAATGAAGTGAACCCTCCACTTTATTCTGGACACCACATCATAAGGCTTTAGTACCTGGGCCTGGCAGGGAAACGCTGGACCTTCTCATCTCCAAAGGTAAAAAAATATTGGTGTTAATGTGTTCACTTTTATTTACTGAGTGTCAGGAAGCACAGAGTGCCGTTGGGTAGGGGTGTTGCTGATTGGCTAGAGCGGTCAGCTGGCACTCTAAGCCAATCAGTAGCTCCCCATTCATAAAAAGTAAAAATATTTTATGAACCGGGAACTAGCGATTGGCTTAGAGCGTCAACTGACCACTCTAGCCAATCAGCGGCACCCATGCCTGACGTCAATCTGCACTTCCTGACACTCTGTTTCAGAAGCCAAATACCACTGAGCGACCTGGAGCTGGAGGAAGCCTTTGGGGGTTAAACCATTTGAGAGCGATTTAACCCCTTAAAGGAAAGCAAGCACCCAGGGGCTTCCTGGCATCATAGCATTTTCATTTAGGTGAAGTTGTTATGGTGACCAGAATGGTCCTTTAATTTGCTTAAAGGAACACTATAGTGTCAGGAATACAAACATATATCCCTGACACCATAGTTGTGAAAACGCTATTCACCCTGGCTTTATGTGATAATGGCTATGCCCCTTCCCTTTCATGACACTGTCAAAAAGGTACCAAGCATGGATGTCATTACAATTATGCCCCCCCTGGAAAAATTCCTGCGGACGCCCATGGTTTGTCCCCTCAGTATGCTGATTGTGATTGAATGTATAATTTTGGAGTTATAAAAATTGTGTAAAAAGTATATTTTTCGCTTGTAGATAATTGAGTTGATACAGTAATTAACTCAATTATCTCCCAAGCAGAGGGGAGGAATTTTACTGTATTGAATGGTATTTAACTGTGTGTCTGTAAATGATTGGTTGTTAAGTTTGTGTTTTCGGTGCCCAACAAGGTCCACGTGAGTGGTAACCTTGTGGGGAAAACTGTACAAAAGAAATTCCCCTTGCACTGAATAAACCAGATCTTCTTACCCTCAACTTGTAGCCTAGTCTCTTGTTGTAGGGAACAGCTATACCAGCTATATCACTGCTAGGGGGTCCCATTCCCCCATTACTTTATCAGAAATGTCCACCTAATAGGTGTCTGGAATATACAGCAATTACACAGCGCACGATTTTAGGATTGCCAGGGATTATTCCAATTATCATAACTACTACAGCCAGCTCTACACACCACACAGGGCTCTGTCCGGAGAGAGCCGTAGGGCAGACTGAAAACACATCATGGTGGCCGCCATCCTACGTGATGAACTGTCCTGCCGCAGCAAGATTTATGGAACAAGAGCTGATCCCAGACTAGACTGAGAGGGTCCTGAATGGAGGGTACGGGACGTGTCCATTACTGGCTTAGCATTAGCAAACTGAATTACAACTAAAATACTTAAATGTCAGTTTGTCAAATCTGGGCAGCATTCACTGCCTGGGGATGGAAGCTCTCAGCCAATTAATGTTATAAGTGGGCCTGTGCAGGGGCCTATGGAAAACAATGAGCTGTGGTGGTATTGGTGCTTAGACTGCCCTTTATAGAGTCCTACCAGTCCTTACCTTCTCTCGCTGGTACCTGCATGGAGAATATGAATGGCTGTGGCTGAGCAGAACCTCATAGTATTCCTGAATATCTGCAGAGAGATCAATATTCATTCACCAAATAGTGCTGTACCCCAAAATCCACACTGCTTACACTGCTCCCCCCACACCTAGCTCTCTCACACTGCTCCCCCCACACGTAGCTCTCTCACACTGCTCCCCCACACCTAGCTCTCTCACACTGCTCCCCCCACACCTAGCTCTCTCACACTGCTCCCCCCACACCTAGCTCTCTCACACTGCTCCCCAACACCTAGCTCTCTCACACTGCTCCCCAACACCTAGCTCTCTCACACTGCTCCCCCACACCTAGCTCTCTCACACTGCTCCCCAACACCCAGCTCTCTCACACTGCTCCCCCCACACCCAGCTCTCTCACACTGCTCCCCCAACACCTAGCTCTCTCACACTGCTCCCCAACACCTAGCTCTCTCACACTGCTCCCCCACACCTAGCTCTCTCACAACTGCTCCCCCCACACCTAGCTCTCTTACACTGCTCCCCCACACCCAGCTCTCTCACACTGCTCCTCCCACACCCAGCTCTCTCACACTGCTCCCCCCACATCTAGCTCTCTTACACTGCTCCCACAATAGCTTTCTTACCTAGCAGAGCTTGGAATAAATTGCTCTGAAAGATGCTGATAAGAGTCTCTGCTTTTTCTCGTAGAGTGGTATCGAGTGTCAGTGTATCCTCCATTAGATGCAGAACCGTCTGCGTATCTGAGGTGGAGGGAGTCACTTATTAAATGCAACCCAAAATATAATTTCTCACCACATAAATCAGAGCACCCCAAAATATCAACTCACCGGTTCATTATAAGCACTCTTATAAAATTATTACTATTATATAATTAGCTCAACCCATGATTAGCGGCATCCCTAAAATAGTAACTAGAAAATGTTTAAAAAGTGCACCCCAAAATGCCAATCTCAACATTAATATGAGTGCCTTAAAACATCAGCTAACTCCCATTACTACAGCATCAGCCTTTAAACACACTGATGTCCTCCGCATACTGGATGTGTCTTTTACGCCTTAATAACAACCATAACAACTACCACTCGCCTTCCCCTCCCCTGTGGACTTAGCCCTAATGCCCTGCTAGGGGGCCACTAATCTAAGGATTTCATGGGGTCCTTTAGAGAGCTGCAGGGGCATTCCAAAGAGGGGCATGGAGATCGGTTTCCGTTACCTTGTTTTTTGGCTGTCATCACTCAGTTCTGGGCACTATCTAATCTCTTAATCCCACAGGAACATCTGCCATCTAATCACATTACCAGCAGATTTCCAGCTCCATGGCATTCTGGGTAATGTGGTCCACCAGCTTGAGCCAGTGACCTTTAAGGTGGAAGTCAGGGAAAAGGTTTAAAGAAAACACATTTATTATGGTGAATGCGATCAGTCTGTTAATAAATTAGACTGCAATCTAACTGGCCTAATTTAGCAGCTTGTTACTTGTAACTAACCCCCTGTACTTCTGAACTGAACTCCTGTAAGGTTGTGTGATTTATAGCTCTTTCGTATTGTACGTCTGTTAGTACTCTCCTGAAATCCAGCAAGGTTGTGTGAAATATAGCTCTTCGTCATTCACATACTCAAACACCAGCGAGACTTAGTGTAGGGTACAACAGGAATGTTTTATTATCGTTAGATAGACCTCTTTTATACACAGACTGCCAGCATGAGGTCTCCAGCAAAAGTATAGGTAAAACACGCCAGGCGTCTGTGTCTGGGAGATAAGTGAGTTTACTTTACTTAAACTAATTATCTCTAAAGCACTAAAGGGTGCCCCAAAACACCCCAAAACATGCATGATTTTAATAGGAACCCGGCCAAGTCCTATATCACCGGATAGCCTGGATCTTAGTGCCCAAAGTGTCCAAATAGTGCTCAGATACCACAAATACAGCCGAATCGCCACCGAGGTAAAGTTTTGACCGACCACACGTCTGCCCAAATTAGTTTCAGAAGAAAAGTGGTAGCAGTTGGTCACTTTTGGAAGTTCCAAAATGAACAAAAAATACCGAACAGTTCCCCTAGCTCATAGGTAGCGATTGTTCGTCTCATTTGTGCGTACCTGTTACAGAGATCCCCTTTGTCGGGTACATACAGATACTTTTGTTTCAATTTGATAGTTTGTTTTATGCAAACCCATTCTACCAGTCATTTGTACGTATGAATGACCGACCACCTGGCCCTTGGCGTGTGCCGCTAGTTAACTCCATTGACCAGCGGGCCAGATTACCCCAGGAGTGTGCCGACAATTAACCTCCCGGTAGCTGCGGTTTGTGCTGGCATCAGGGTGGTCACCGTTCGGATCCAAATAACCAACGAAGTACCGAACCACCGCACGAAAAAACTGTCGATCGACGACCACCTAGATACTGGCGTGTGTCCTCAATTAAGCTGGGGTTTTTGCGGTTAACCGCACTCTAAGTACCTAAGGTGGTCGCCGTTCATATGTCACACACGAGGCAGTGGCCATCTTTGTGTCATTGAATGCTCAGCGGGAACTAGGGTTAAAACTCCTGGAACTATAATCGGCTACTGATTTATACGAATCCCACTGAGGTGCCGGTTATCCCATCCATTCGTATAAAAAACATACAAACAGACTTTACTTTCATGACTCTTGCACACCATTCGTATATTTTGTGCGTTCAGATCTGAGCTATCCAGAGAATGGTCGAATGGGATATTTTATTATTAAAGTATAAAAGTTATGTATTTTTATGTTATTTTATGTGGGGAATAAAACGTGGTATTTTCATGTGCCTGGGGATAATTAGGTTAGTGTTGGGACCAATTATTTCCAGGGAAGGGGGGAGTGTATTTAAACGATGCACTTTATCCTTATTGGTTGGGACAATACCATCAGGTCCAGAGGGGTTGTCCTCTGGCCTGATAACTTGTTTAAATTGCCATGCATGAGTGCCATTAAATCTGTTCGTTTTACCCTCAACTCCCCGCCTTGACTCGGGTTGTAGGGAAAGGTGTATCCTAGCTTTGCTATAGCTAGTGGGCTTTTCTACATTTCCAGGAATTACTACTGTATGCTGATTTGAGCGGCTCTCCCTCTCTCCAAGTTCGGGAACAAGGATATCCAAGCGGTCCAACTTCCAGCCAGCCTGGAGGCAATCGTAACAGTACCTTTCCACTGAACAGTGCTCTCCTGGCTTGTCAGGAGCAGAAGCAGGTGGTGATACAAAATCACAGAGGTTCGAGAGTTAGAGTATCCGTCTTAGAGTTACAGACACTGGATGACCAAGTAGCACTGCCTGTGTTCGGGAGACAAGATGGCCGCCGTTTTCCAGCGCACATGCCTTTCAGTTATACAAACAGCTGCTGTCCAGAGTGAGCACCTAATTTTGTGGTTACTTTGATGATAATGAGCCAGGGGGTGGTCTGCGTTCAGTAGATAGAACTACCGAATCCAAGGGAAAATAACTGGGGCTTAGAAAAATAACAGAGTTTCAGGGCAGTTTGTCACATTACTCTTTACTAAATGTTGCTTTTTCATTCACTGATCAACCATTTCTTATTGTATGACGCAGTTGTGACAAATTGCACTTCACCACTGGGGTTTGGAGAGGACTACTTGCTAGCCTTTTACCTTTTGACTGTGACCCCTGTGACTTATTTTGTTCTAAGGAACTATTTCTGCCTATTGGGATCGAGGACTGTAACAGAACTATGCTGCATGCCTGGGCCAGTGAACTAACCAAAATCAGCAGGAATTCGTCACATTTAGTGCATTTCAACCATTCGAATGGATTCGCATGAATTCCCTGTGTAAAGTATAGGTGGCCGCCATTTCGGGACTTTACACGTAGCCGCGGCCATCTTACGTGCGAACAGCGGTGTTTGCCTGTCGACGCGTGGAACTAAAATCGGATACGCAAACAGGCGAACACCGCTGAGTCCTCCATACTTCCAGAAGTTCGCACGGAAACTACCGAATCACCGGACGTTCGGTAGTTATGTTCAATCATCTATGGGGATTGCGGCGAACCCCGAGATTCGAATGGATGGCAAGAATTTCATACCTTTTTACCAGGCGAACGGAGACCGACCGCAAGGCCAAAACTCATGGAACTATTTTCGGCTAGTTGGTCTGTGCGGTCGGTCAAAACTTTGGAACTCTGTATCTCCCGAACTATTCATCCGAATGGGCTGATTTTTGGACATGTTGGTCCCCTGAATGAGAGCTATCAAGCGACCCAGGATTTAAAGCTGTACCCCCTGTTTTTGGGGAACATCCAGAACTGGGGTAAAATGTTGTACGTTTTAATTATGTTATATGTTATCTGAGGGGAGGAGACGTGGGGGTGTTACCAGGTATATGATTGGGTGTTTTTATCCTCCCCCTGGGAGTATCCTGTGTGTACCTGATCCCAATAAAAAGCAGGCTGGGTATTCCAGTCCTCAGATCTTCTTGACCCTGCAAAACGTAGCCTTGTCTCGTTCTTGGAAGGGGATTATTTGGGAATGTTATTCTGCTCCTGTTACAGCTGAACCTGACTCTTACTCTGGATATCGTGGATGGGATTATACCAGCTTACTTCTCCACAGCAGCTTACAGGGAAAAAGGACGTCTCCAACGGCAGATACCCTCACTCTACCCGGGTAGCCGTTACAAGGACAATGGCTCTTAAAACTGTCTAATTAGTCAAAACGGCACTTCGTATACAGCAGAAGTGTCAAAGTCGTCCAAGTGGCCGCCGTTCGTATGGTGGTGGCGATCTTTTTTAGTCGAACGCGTTCAGCAGTGTTTCGTCATTGAGTTCATGGAACTCAAATCGGACATGCAACGGCACGAACACCACTGAACTTGACCTTCTCCAGAACTTCAATGCGAGTTGAACGGCTTTCGACAATTCGAACGCCACTTTAACTTTGGCTATTTGCACGAACGTTCGTTTGGGGGTGGAGTGTGTATGGGGCAGTATGTGTGTGGGGCAGTGTGTGTATGGGGGCAGTCTGTGTGGGGCACTGTATGTGTGTATGGGGGGCAGTGTGTGTAGGGCACTGTATGTGTGTGGGGCGGTGTGTGTACGGGGGGTAGTGTATGTGTGTGGGGCAGAGTGGGTAGGGAGGCTTTTTAATAACATGTTTATTTTTATTTAACGATTTATTTATTTATTCTTGATCCCTGCTGGTCTGGTGGGGAATCCCTGGTGGTCCCAGTGGTGAGAGTGAACTCTAGAGTGAACTCTACCAGCAGCTCCTGAGGCTAGAGTTCATTCTCGCGAGATTCGAAACGTTGCCGTGGTAACCGCTGCAGTGCTCCCTGCATGCGAGAGAAGGACACAGAGGAAGTGCAGGCTGAGCTCCCGGGTCCTCAGTCCTCAGTCCCTCCCCTCCGGTCCTTGAAGGCACATTGCAAGGTTAGCGCTTTGACAGCGCCAGCCCTGCATTAGCCAACATTGAAATTCATCGGCCTGCCATATTATCTCGGTGCACTGCCACTGGTTCCGGTTCTGTTATACGACCCCCGATGGGCAGAGGAGAGGTCGCCAGGGAGCACAGCAACTTCGGCCAACAAACTACCGTACAACTCATTCAAAGAATTCAAGGAGGCGGAGGAAGGCATTGATGACTTCCTACAAGACTTCGAGTGCCAGTGCCTTCTACAGGCAGTCGACCCCACCGACTGGGTCACCCTCCTGGCCAGCAAGTTAGTGGGGAAGGTGGCAGAAGCCTACCGGGCTCTACCAGAGAACCAGATCCGGGACTATTCCTTCATCCAAGGGATTCTACTGGCCAGGTATGCTGTCACTCCCGAGCAATACAGCTGAAAGTTCAGGGAGCCTGCTCACTGTTTAATAGGCATGCCCCTACTCGCTGTATGGCGAGTAGGGGCAGAATTTACTAATACTAAGTAATTTTTACTTGGTATTAGTAAATTTGCCTGAAAATTTAGGTCTTTCAGACTTTTGGTACATAGCTCCCTAATACCGTGGGAATTAGGGAGTTATCAACGTATTCATTCCCATCCATTGACGGGTGACACCTGTTACATGTGAACTAGGGATGTGTATGGGGAAAATATTCGGTTCCTTTTGGCATTTCCAAAATTCGGGACTTCGGCACTTCGGTTTGTTTCGGCACTTCGGCAATTCAGCTATTTGGACATTCGGAAGCATCCGAATGTCCGAATAGCCTGAAATTCGGTCAAATTGACATTTGGAACTAAACGAATTGCAAATGTCTAATGTGAACATGCTTAAGCCCTACCATAAGCGGACAGAGGATGTCAGCCTCGGAGGATTACCATAATCTTCCCATGCCTGCCCTACTGGAGGATGGGGTCCATAGAGGAGGTCCATTTCGGGGACTGACTAACTGAGAGAGAATGCAGACAGGCGCAGCAGATGCTGTCTGCAAAGAAAACGTTGTCCAAATCTACCAGGGTATACCCTCCTGGCCACCCATAGAGTGGAGACCCCTAAGAAACAGCCTCTGCGGCAGACCCCAGAGGCTGTGTGGGGAAGTATGCTGCAGGAGATCCAGGAGATGCTCCAGATAGGGGTCATCAATCCATCCACAAGCCTTTGGGCCTCCCCAGTAGTCCTGGTCCCAAAGAAAGACGAGACTACTCGGTTCTGTGTGGACTACAGAAGGCTCAACGAAAAGACAGTCTCAGATGCGTACCCCATGCCCCGTATGGATGAGCTGCTAGATAGGATGGCTCAGGGCCGATACCTCACCACTATTGACCTGTGTAAGGGGTACTGGCAGATTCCCCTAGCGGTAGATGCTGTCCCCAAATCCACCTTCATCTCCCCCTTTGGTCAGTACCAGTTTAAAGTAATGCCATTCGGGATGAAGAATGCTCTGGCCACTTTCCAGAGGATGGTGTAACAGCTGTTAGATGGCCTCCAGGACTATGCCTGTGCCTACCTGGACAACATCGCCATATACAGCTATACTTGGGAGGAACATCTGGTACATGTGGGAGCTGTACTGGACAGGATTATAGAGGCAGGATTGACCCTGAAGCCCAGCAAGTGGAACCTGGGGATGGCGGAAGTACAATACCTGGGACATTTGGTGGGGTGTGGGACACAGAAGCCAAGGTTGAAGCAGTAGCTAGCTTACTAAGACCCAGGTGATGGCTTTCCTAGGGATGGATGGTTATTATAGGAAATTTGGCCCCAACTACAGTGACATAGCTAAACCCCTGACCGACCTGACCAAAAAGACTTTGCCCAGGCAAATACATTGGACCCCAGAGTGTGAGCAGGCGTTCCAAGCCCTTAAGGACGCCTTGGTAAATCTGTCCAGGCTGCTCCTAATCCCTAAATGTTTTCTTGTTTACACAGATGCCTCCGTGTTTGGGTTAGGGGCAGAGAACACCCCATGGCTTACCTCAGCAGTAAGCTGTTGCCCAGGGAGGAAAGCTACGCTGCAATTGAGAAAGAATGCCTGGCGGTGGTGTTGACCCCTCAAGAAGCTGCAACCGTACTTGTATGGACAGAAATTCACCCTGCTCACGGATCACAACCCATTGGTATGGCTTAACTGGGTCACTGGGGACAATGCCAGGCTGCCACGGTGGAGCCTGGCCCTACAGCCGTATGACTTTACTATTCACTACCGACCCGGTAAACAAATGCCAATGTTGACGAGTTGTCCAGACAGACGGCCCTAGATAACTGATCCGTGAGCCCTTCCCTGGACATCCCCAAGCTGATCCATAGGGATCAGGAGCGCTTTAGAATATGTACACCTCTTAACGAGGTGTCGAAACCAAAAACCGCAAGGGAAGCCTCGGCGCGTGCCGACCCTGGGTGGTGGCCTGTTCGTTGCACGAACGCCATCCAGGGGGAGCATTCGCAGATCGAATTCCCCATTGCCCATGGAGTGTTCACACCAATCAATTAGAACGTTAGCAACTTGCAACATAAGTGTGAAACCGCAAGGGAAGTAATTAATGAGTGCTTCCCTGGGTGGCCGCTGTTCGTACAGACGAGCGCTGCCCAGCGGGAGCATTCGTGTCCCAAAAGGATACGCCTTCCTTGCCTGGTTTCACCCAGGGACCCTGCGAACGGAGGCAGTTCATGACAGTTGCTGTTCTGGGGGTCCCTGAGATTGGTGGGGACACTCTTTGGGGACAATGGCGGTTTGGCGGGCATTCTATGGCTGAGAGTCACAGAGGCAGGAAACTTTCCCACGCTGGGACTCCCAGGTACAGAGGCTCATGGGATAAAGATCCCCTGGTCACCGTCGGTGGGAAACCCTGAGGATGAGCGGCGGAAACAGGGGACAAAGGGACTGGGGTTCCGTTTCCATTATACAACTCAGGACCCAGGGAGGGGACATTGTCTTTATGTGTGTTCCACCCCTTACATGGGGAAAAGTTTAAAGCTGCATGTGGCCAATAAAGATGTTGTTGTACCCCTGGAACTGTGTGTCGTCCAGTTACTGGGGAAAATGGGTCTCTTCCTTCATTAACAGCGGGGGTAGCCAACCAGGTTACCCAGGGCACGCTACATGTGCAACATCTGTTCCAGGGTCCTATTTAATCACTCACAGAAACCATTGAATTAGGAGGTGGTAGTAGGAGTTCTGTAGGGGCTTAATGCTGCTAAGCTTCCAAAGCTGTTGGGTGACCTCGGCTGTAAATTGGGTACCCTGATCCAATAGTATCTCTTGGAGGAAACCTACTCTTGTCAGCATATTTATATCGGCAGACATTTTTGCGTTAAGATAGAAATTAAAAGTGTATACTGTCAGTCAAACTCAGAACAGAGGTGACTTCATTTTGTATTACAAGGCTAAGACAGACACAAGATTTCTCTATCACAATCTATTCATTCAAGTCTGAGCTAAGGAATGCGACTTATGTAAACAAGACAAGAAAACCAGACAGACACCAAATAACACTAAGTAATTAATTTTACTTTCTAAAAAAAAAAATTTAAAAAAATTAACGGAACATTACTTGTTCCATTGTAAGAGAAAGGGTGAAATTAAGGTTAGGAGGTGTCAAATCAAATTTTTCGACCAAAATTGCAGACACCCAGACTGGGAAAACGCTTTGAAGTTGAAAGTTTTTTTTGATATGTAGTAGCTATAAGAGATAACAACATTACGTCAAATGCATCACCAAATTCAGTTAACCCATTATACAAAAAGGTAAATGGGCCCCCTGACAAGAATTTTCTGTTATGTAATTGCGCCATCTACTGACCAAAATCTAGATGATAGTCTGTAGAGAAGACACACCCATAGTTCCCTATTGGTCCTATGAACTAGTGACATGCAGAGAATTTGCCCCTTTAAAAGTAATGTAACGGCACCCTCGGCATCAAATAGTAAAACCGCTGTTTAGTTAATCCTCCCCTCTCACCATAACACAAGCTGCATTCGTACCAACTCCAATCATACAAACTGCAAGCAGGGGAATACTCCAATCTCCCGAACGGGACCCGTATGGGTACTTCACTTCCCGATCAGCAAACTCACAAATCGCCGCTAACAGCCGAAACCATATATCTCCCAAGCGGCTAATAATTCCGTCCGGCCGTCGCTATTCGTGTAGTAAATTCCCCTCCAATAACGAGACCAAGCTCCGCATTGAGGGTAAAACATGAACTGGGTTTACTGTGGGCTACCCGCCCGTATTTATGCAGGTCTCCCACTTGGTGGACACTCCCTTAGGGGACCAAATGGGAGACTGTAACGGCAGATGGACATACAGGATTTCAGGACACACAGGCACGTAATATTTCCAGCATGCATCATGGTTTCCTCCCCTCTGCCCTGGAGATAATTGAGAAGTAATTCAATTATCTCCCAGGACAGAGGCAAATCGCCATTTTAGATACAACCCAAAAAACACATAAAAATATATAACTTTACAATTGCCGAACATTTCTCATTCGTGTAACATATCCCCAGATAGCCTGGATCTGAGTGCATATTATTGGCGAATAGCGCTCAGATCCCATACACACAGTTCAATCGCCATGGAGTCAAAGTCTATTACAGTCTTTCAGTATGCGATTGACTCCATGGGAAGGCTATCTGGGTTAAGTCCATTCGTGCAGTTCAAACTCCCGAACGGCCAGTGTTCATATGCTTTTGTCGATCAAGAAGGGAGGTCGGTGGCTTTAGCGGTGTTCGGCGGAAAAAGTGTCCGTTTTCAGTTCCATAGAATCTGTGCTGAACACCGCTGGTCTTTCGCCTGTTTTAAAATGGCCGCCGCCTCGTGGTCGACATACGAACGACGACCACCCTGTATTCGGTTTAATTGAAAGGTGTCTGCGGTTAACCACAACGTTGTAATTGGGATTAAGAGGTTAACCAGCAGCACACTTCTCTTCTGGGTGGCCCTCCGTTCGGTAGTTTTGTTTGGCAGGAAAGTCAAATAAACGAACAGGGGCATACGGACAGGTAATTCCACGAAAAGAGGCAAAACAGACGAACCAGCAATCCCAGTCTATACAGATGGATCTGTCACACGGCTCCCCCCTTGTGGGACACTCCGGCAGACCCGGCTTGACCCTGTGGCGGGTCAACTTGGGGATGACCGGACTAGGAAGTAATAGGGACGTCGGTTTGCCGGGACAATCCATCAGCATTCCCGTTCTGCTTACCGGGTCGGTAGCTGATGATGAAGTTATACGGTTGTAAAGCTAAACTCCACCGCAGCAGTCTACCATTGTCTCCTGAGACCCGGTTAAGCCAGACAAGGGGATTGTGGTCCGTGATAAAAGAGAACTCCTGTCCGTAAAAATATGGGCTCAATTTCTTTAAGGCCCAGACCAAGGCCAAACACTCCTTCTCCACTGCCACATAACTAACTTCCCGGGGTAGTAGCTTTCTACTGAGGTATGCGACAGGGTGCTCGCCTCCATCTTCCCCGACCTGGCTCAGCACAGCCCCAGTCCATGCATGGAAGCATCTGTATGAATAAGAAAATGTTTGTTAGGGACTGTGGCAGCCAGGACAGGGGCATTCACAAGAGCTTGCTTCAGTGCCTGAAACGCGGCTTCACAAGCTGGAGACCACAGGACCTGCTTAGGTAAGTTCTTCTTAGTCAGGTCAGTCACGGGCTTAGCAATAGTGCTGTAATCGGGGACAAAGCATCGGTTATACCCTGCTGTTCCCAGGAAGGCCAGCACTTGGGACTTGGTGATAGGTGTGGGCCAGTTAGCCACTGCTTCTACCTTGGCTGGCTCTGGTCTCTGGCTCCCACATCCTACTCTGTGACCCAAGTACTGTACTTCTGCCATGCCTAGATGGCACTTGTCTGGCTTCAAGGTCAGGCCAGCGGCCTGAATCTTGTCCAGAACCACCCCTACGTGTACCAGGTGTTCTTCCCAGGACTCACTGTAGACCGCAATGTCATCCAGGTATGCACACGCAAATTCCTGGAAGCCATCGAGAAGTCTATCCACCATACGCTGGAAGGTAGCCGGAGCATTCTTCATACCAAATGGCATGACCTTAAACTGGTACAGGCCAAATGGTGTGACTAATGCCGACTTAGGGATAGCATCTTCGGCCAGGGGGATCTGCCAATAACCTTTACACAGGTCTATGGTGGTCAGATAGCGTCGCCTGGCAATGCGGTCTAGTAACTCGTCTACCCGGGGCATCGGGTAGGCGTCAGCGGTGGTCCGCTCATTGAGCCGTCTGTAGTCCACACAGAACCGGCTGGTCCCATCTTTTTTAGGCACTAGGACCACAGGCGAGGCCCAAGGTCTGTCTGAGTGTTCGATGACTCCAAGCCTAGTCATCTCCTGTGTCTCCTTCCGCATTCCTTCCCGGACTGCTTCAGGTATACGATAGAGTGGCTGTCGTAAGGGATTCTGTCCGGGAGTCTCTACCTTGTGTACAGCTAGGGTAGTGTAGCCAGGTTCTTGGGAGAACGTCGCCTGCTTCTCCCACAGCAGCTGTCTTGCCTGTACCTTCTCTGTGGAGCTTAGCCGATCCCCTAGCTGTACAAGACTAGTGAGGTCAGTCTGGGGGTCCTTCTCTAATAAGTCAGGCAGAGGTAAATTCTCTGGGTCGTCAGCAGCCGGGGCACACACTGCAGCGACATCTTCTGGTCTCTCCTGATACGCCTTCAGCATATTCACATGAAAGGATCGCTGAATCCTTTCATCTGCACAGCTGGCTATGAGGTAGGTAGTATCACACACCTGAGCTAACACTTTATACGGGCCCTGCCAAGATGCTTGCATCTTGTTCGTCTTCACAGGCTTGAGCACTAGAACCTTTTGCCCAACCTGGAAGACCCGCTGTCGGGCTCCCCGATCATACCACCTCTTCTGTCTCCCCTCGACCGCCTGGAGATTCTCCCTTACCATCAGGGACAGTTTCTCCATGCGGTCCCGGAATTCCAGAACGTATGGCACGATGGGGGTTCCCTCTTGCTCTGTCTCTCCCTCCCAGTGTCCGCTAATGAGATCTAGGGGTCCGCGGACCCTTCTCCCATAGAGTAGCTCAAAGGGAGAGAACCCAGTAGATTCCTGGGGCACCTCTCTGTATGCAAATAGCAGATGAGGCAGGAATCGCTCCCAGTCTCTGCAAGTGTCAGTAAAGATCCTCAGCATCTGCTTGAGGGTGCCATTAAATCGCTTGCAGAGGCCATTAGTCTGTGGGTGATAAGGTGAGCTAAGCAGCGGTTTAATGCCGCACACCTTCCACAGCTGCTGGGTGAGCACAGCGGTAAACTGAGTTCCCTGGTCGGAGAGGATCTCCTGAGGGAACCCGACCCTAGTAAAAATTTTAACCAGGGCATCAGCCACTGTTTCTGCCTCTATATTAGACAGCGCTACTGCCTCTGGATAACGGGTGGCATAGTCCACCACGGTGAGAATATACTTCTTACCGGATGGGCTAGCCCTGGCCAGTGGACCCACAATGTCAACGGCTATGCGGGAAAAGGGTTCCCCAATAATAGACATCAATATGAGCCAAGCTTTTGGGTGATCCCCCCCACTTACCTACCCGTTGACATGTGTCACACCTACTACAGTATACCCGCACATCTCGGTTGAAATTAAGCCAGAAGAAATTTTGGGTGATCCTATGAGCTGTGCGGCGGGAGCCTAGATGTCCAGCTAATGGCACATCATGCCCAATCCGAGGAATCTCCTGCTGGTATTTCGCAGGCACCACCAGCTGCCGATTCTGCGGAAGGGTATTCGGTCTCTGGGACGGTTTAGGAATCCTGTACAGCCTATCCCCCACCCACTCATAACCCCAGTATCTGCCCTAGCCCTATACTTCTCCAGAGTCGGGGCCTCCCGGGTTTCCCAACCCGTACATCTCTGGGGTATCCCAGCCTAAAAGGGCCTGGTCTAAGGTGCAAGTCGGGGTAGAGAGTCTTACCTGGGTCTCAGCAGCGGTCTCGGCGGCACGGGTCTGGGCACGGGTCATTACAGCATTAACCTCGGCGGGGCCCATAGGAGCGTAGGCAGAAACAAGGGGGGCCAAGTCATTTCCAAGGAGGACGTCAGCTGGTAAGTCCCTCATGATCCCCACATTCACATGTCTAGCACCCACTCCCCAATCCAAATGTACCCGGGCAACGGGTAGGCGAAACACAGCGCCTCCAGCTACTCTCACCGCCACAGTGTCCCCGGTGTGTTGGTTCTCAGACACCAAGTGCTTTTGGAGTAATGTCATGGTTGCACCAGTATCCCGCAGACCACTGACCTCCTTCCCATTAACTTTGACCAGTTGCCGGTGTTTTTGCCGGTTATCGCGGTGGGCAGCTTGGACAGGGTCTGCCTCATGTAGAACGCCCCAACATTCCTCCTCCTCTATGCAGTGGGCAGCAGGCGGAGGGGGTCGTTGGTTTTCGCTGGTCGGTCTCCTCCAAGACTGGGCCTGGTTAGCGTTATTCAGCGGGCACTCTGGTCGTTTGTGCCCTAGCTGCTTGCACCCAAAACATCAGATGGGTTGTGAGTAGTCCCGTGAGTTGAACCAGAGCGGCTGTGAATAGTTGTTAGCTGGAGAGGGTGCTTCGGTGGTTGGTAGATGGTAGCTGGAGGGGGTGCCGCTGCTCGGTACTCCTCTCTGGCAGGAGTCTTACCCATGGTACTGTCCAGTTTACGGGCATCCATGTACTCGTCTGCCAGGCGAGCTGCTTCATGTAGAGTGGAGGGTTTACTGTCCCTTACCCACTCTCTGACGCCTGGGGATAATTTCTCGAAACAGTGCTCCAGCAGGAACATCTGCAGCACCTCTTCCCTGGATACGGCTTATCACCCTGCCATCCAGTGGGCAGCTGTGTGGTGCACTTTACATGCCTATTCAACATAAGAATCTCCAGCGAGTTTGGCAGTGTCTCTGAACCGTCTATGGTGTAACTGCATACCTGGAGAGCAAAGCTTCCTTTACAGCTGCATAATCCCCGATCTCCTCATCCAAAATGGCCCAAAAAGCGTCACTGGCCTGGCCGGATATCTTTCCGGACAATAAAGTAACCCAGTCTTCTGGGGGTACCTTGTGTAGCGCACATTGCCGCTCAAAATCAGCATGGTACCCATCAATCTCTCCTTCTGACTCCAGGAATTGTTTAAATGCGGTAAATTGCACTTTCTTTTTCTCCACCGGGTTTGCTGGAACTGGGGCTGCTGCAGCTCGCTTTGGCGGAGCAGGTTGGCCTCCACAGTGGCTATGACCCGGTCAATGATCTCTGGAGATGGGTTAGGACCATAATGGGCCAGTCTCATTATTACCGCCCAGTCAAAGCTCACCTCTTCGGGGGTTCTGTCAGCTGCGCTGGACCCATTGGTTCCTTCAGCCCCTGGTACCCCATCCATTTCGTTCAAAATGGCGATAATCTCTCTTTTCCTGAGATTACTGGCTTGTCTGCCTCTCTGTTCCAGTAAGTCTTTAAGGGTAGCTCTCTTTAACCTTTCATACTGTATTTCCATTAATCCTGTCTGTAGTTGTCTCTCTGGGCGATGAGGGTCATTCCGTCGCTTGCCACCAATTGTAACGGCACCCTCAGCATCAAATAGTAAAACCGCCATTTAGTTAATCCTCCCCTCTCACCATAACGCAAGTTGCATTCGTACCAACTCCAATCATACAAACTGCAAGCAGGGGAATACTCCAATCTCCCGAACGGGACCCGTACGGGTACTTCACTTCCCGATCAGCAAACTCACGAATCGCCGCTAACAGCCGAAACCATATATCTCCCAAGCGGCTAATAACTCCAGCTGGCAGTCGCTATTCGTGTAGTAAATTCCCCTCCAATAACGAGACCAAGCTCCACATTGAGGGTAAAACATGAACTGGGTTTACTGTGGGCTAACCGCCTGTATTTATGCAGGTCTCCCACTTGGTGGACACTCCCCTAGGGGACCAAATGGGAGACTGTAACGGCAGATGGACATACAGGATTTCAGGACACACAGGCACATAATATTCCCAGCATGCATCATGGTTTCCTCCCCTCTGCCCTGGAGATAATTGAGAAATAATTCAATTATCTCCCAGGACAGAGGCAAATCGCCATTTTAGATACAACCCAAAAAACACATAAAAATATATAACTTTACAATTGCCGAACATTTCTCATTCGTGTAACATATCCCCAGATAGCCTGGATCTGAGTTCAAATTATTGTCGAATAGCGCTCAGATCCTATACGCACAGTTCAATCGCCATGGAGTCAAAGTCTATTACATTCTTTTGGTATGCGATTGACTCCATGGGAAGGCTATCTGGGTTAAGTCCATTCGTGCAGTTCAAACTCCCGAATGGCCTGTGTTCGTATGCTTTTGTCGATCAAGAAGGGAGGTCAGTGGCTTTAGCGGTGTTCGGCGGAAAAAGTGTCCGTTTTCAGTTCCATAGAATCTGTGCTGAACACCGCTGGTCTTTCGCCTGTTTTAAAATGGCCGCCGCCTCGTGGTCAACATACGAACGACGACCACCCTGTATTCGGTTTAATTGAAAGGTGTCTGCGGTTAACCACAACGTTCTAATTGGGATCAAGAGGTTAACCAGCAGCACACTTCTCTTCTGGGTGGCCGTCCGTTCTGTAGTTTTGTTCGGCAGGAAAGTCAAATAAATGAACAGGGGCATACGGACAGGTAATTCCACGAAAAGAGCCAAAACAGACGAACCAGCAATCCCAGTCTATACAGATGGATCTGTCACAAGTAAGGACAAAGGGAAAAGAACACATTCAGACATTCTGACTCTTGGACATTCTCACACTCTCTGAAACACACTGGGACACAACAATTACACTCTTGGATTGTACTCAAGAAGCTTTCAAACACTCTCTTGGACACACCTAATTCTTAGTATTTTCTTTTCCAACTAACACAACTTCAGAAATCTGAAAACTTTTCTATTTTCCACAATTCTCATCATACTTGCATTAAAAATTCCTGGGACATATCTACACATCTGATAGAAAATCTACAACATAACTGGTAATTATGCTGGTTTTAATTAAATTAATTCATTTTTACTAATAGCAGGAATATATATCTTGTTAAATGTTGTTTAGATTTAAATTATTAGAAATTATAATTAGCTAAGGCATATATGGTTATAAAAATTCCATTCCTGCAGGTGGAATATAGATAATGATATAGTAACGGTAAATTTACCAAATGTTAGCATACCAAAGTATTGACTTGTTCTGATATAAGATAGTGAATCTTATTTAGGAAAGTTAAAATTCGTCAAACCTAAAATTTGGTAGAATTATTCTTATTGGATGGTCAAATGATCTGGTATGAGGATTACTTTAATTGTAAAATTGCAATATAATAGGATATCTTGCCTATGCAGATTGTAGCCAGCAGTGAAAGAGTTAATTCAGTGTGATTTGACCGTCAGCCAAAGTTTTTATTGCTTTACGCTGCACTGCTGTGTGTTCTGTGAAGTTTTGTCTTCTCTGTGAATTTTTCTAAGCAGTGTCCTATCATTAATCTTGTTGACAACTGGTTGCTTTTCACTGTCTATATTGTGTTAAAACACTGCCATATTGTATATTTATGTTATACCTAATGTTACAGTTGCCCCAGGCGAGAATTGGACCATAGAGAGGATGCTCCTAGTGCTCACCAAGGACCATCAGCACCGCACCCGACACCATAAGCACTGCAGACCCCCCAAACTGCCACAGCTTGGTTGGGGTCTTGCCGTCTCCTACCCACCCTGGACCTACGAAAAGGCTCCAGGTTCCAGTGGGTGAACCTCTCTTCCTTCTGAGAACGAAGCAGGAACAGGAACAAGCTCTTACAAGGTCTTAGTGAAGCTAAGGGAGTATAAAGAGCATAGCAATCCTTGTAGTGATTATAGCTGACAGGGGCAGGCTGGGCCCCCCAGGCCGCCCTAAATCATTTTAAAACCGGCGCTGCAGGGCCGGTCCTAATGCTGCAGCCACCTGAGCGCTCTGTAAAGAGCCTCAGGCGGCTGCAGCGCTGCTTCTCTCCTTACCTCCCCTTCCTTATTGCGTGGCCGAGCTCCTCTCCGGTCCGCGGTGCCCGGCCGGAGTGATAGGAAGGTGCACACTCAGTGTGCACGTCCTGTCAGTATGGCCAGGTACCAGAAACTCCTGTACCGCGCGGAGTTTCTGTTTCCTGTACCCGGCCAGACTGACAGGAAGTGCACACTGAGTGTGCACCTTCCTATCACTCCGGCCGGCCACCGCGGACTGAAGAGGAGCTCGGCCACGCTACAGGGAAGGGGAGGTTAGGGGGGAAGTAACAGAAAGGGGGAAAGAAGAAAAAGGGGGGGAAAGGGGGATTAAGAAGAAGAAGAAGGGGGGGGGAGTGTAGCGGTTACCCCATGTAGCAGAGGGGTTTCAACCGCTGGAGGGTGTCCTTTTCCCGATCAGTGAGGAGGATTCTCAGCATCCAGTCGTGTTCCAAGTGAAGAAGCTCTTACAAGAACTAGTGTGAATAGCTGTATAGCGGTTACCCCCAATAAGAGACAGGACTCTAGATTGAGGGTGAAGTAGAACTGAGGTTTAATGACACACACTCTGCTTTTATGCAGTGCTCCCCTGCAAGGGAGATGCCCACAGGCAATTAGACATTAACCAATCAGACAATGGTTACATCCCACAGATTCCCTCCCCTCTGCGGTCGGTCTATTTCTGCCTTGAAAAATAACAAAGTCCCATCCGAAGGCGGCGTTCGAATAGTCGAACGCACTTCGACTTCTGGCAAAGTGTCGAAGTAAAACGGGGTTAACTTTCCACGGTGGTCGTTAGTTTCGTGGCAGTCTATTTTACATGAAAAGGATGACAAAGTCCCATTCAAACGTGTGTTCGAATCATCGAATGGGACTTAATCTCCAGTCGCAGTGTCGAAGGGTAGGGGAAGGTACGGGTCAGCAGTGTTCGTTCAAATGTGTGGCTGATTTCCGTTCCAGGGATTCTACGACACACACCGCTGACTGCGTTCGACTGCATTAAAATGGCTGCCGCCACATGTTCGATTGTCTAATGGCGGCCACTTCGACTACTTCGGCTGTATCCGAAGTGCCATATCAAACGTACTCAATTTTTGTACAACACAGTTAAAGGGCCAGAAACAGTTTTTGTTCTTAGGTGCAGGGCAATGTGGATGATGGCAGGAAAACAAAAGGTAGGGGTTCCCAGGCAACATGGTAGGAGACTGGTACAACATATATTACAGATCCAATGCAAAACAGGGGGCTCTGTTACGGGGAGTAAGAAGAAGAAGAATGGGGGGGTTAAGAAGAAGAAGAAGGAGGGGGAGTAAGAAGAAGAAGTGAGTAAGAAGAAGAAGGGGGTGTGACAAGACCAATATCGCCACTGTGCATTGGAGGAGCCTGGTTGCCCGCCTGCTGCCTTTAGACTATGGCCCCATGTTGAAACGCTTGATTTTCCCCTGCAAAGACACGAAAGCCGGGTCATTTGGTGCTTGCCCTGTTTGAGCGGTGATACCCCAGATAGCTATGCCATGGAGCACATTCGTATAATGAAAGACTATGGGAAAGACTTTGGCTCCATGGCAATTGAACTGTATGTGTGTGCTCTGAGCGCCATTCAGTAATAATGTGCGCTCAGATCTAAGCTATCTGGGGATAGGTTGAATGTACCTGTTTTATGCAATGGCTGCACATTTATATATTTTTATGTATTTTATTGTCTTTTGCTGCCATGTGTTTAATGGAGTTTTGCCTCTGTCCT
Source organism: Pelobates cultripes (assembly GCA_933207985.1). Taxonomy (NCBI): domain Eukaryota; kingdom Metazoa; phylum Chordata; class Amphibia; order Anura; family Pelobatidae; genus Pelobates; species Pelobates cultripes. The sequence goes on along the minus strand of OW240914.1, from coordinate 2,035,147 downwards.
TGGAGATGATTGGATTACTTCCCAATTATCTCCAGGATAGAAGACTCTGTGGAACTGGTTTTGGGCAGAAAAGCCGTGCTTCATTTGGTCACAAAGGACTACGATCTATCTTTTGAACCACTGGACCGATTTGTATAATTTTGATGTATGTTTGTATTTGGAGTATGCTGATTCTGAAAATGTAAGTTTTATGTGAATGTGATGCATACTTTTAAAATTATGAATAATGTGGAAAAATGGTATTTCTCTGGCTGTTATAATTACATTACCCATTGTGTATGGTAATTGTATCACAGGCAGAGGGGAGGATTTTGTGTGGGAGTGTCTGAGTGTATTGTACGTGTTTATTGGTTGTTTTCCAAAACTCGGTGGTACTAATGTGTAAGAATGTGTATATAAGAACCCACAGCTCTGTCTGTTCACTGCTTGACCCTCAACACAGAGCCTTGTCTCGTTCTTGGGGGGGATTTATTGTATGCTGTTCCAGTTCGATTGCTAGGAGTGTAAACCTATTCGTATGGTTTTTCCTATTCGGCTGTTACGGCATTCATATGGTTTCCTGTTCGGCGGATTGGTGTCTTTGGTAGCTGCCTGTATATCTGGAAGGGGAATATCTCCTAAATGGCTTTTAACCCATTTTATGCCTGAGGGTGCCGTTACAGGGGGGGGGGGAGGAAGAAAAAAGGGGAGTAAGAAGAACAGGTGGGGGAGTAAGAAAAACAAGGGTGGAGTAAGAAGAACAAGGGTGGAGTAAGAAGAACAAGGGTGGAGTAAGAAGAACAAGGGTGGTAAGAAGAACGGGGGAAGTAAGAAGAACACAGGGAGGATGGGGGTAAGAAGAACACAGAGAGGGGAGAGTAAGAAAAACACAAGGAGGAGGGGGAAGAGCAAGGGTGAGGAGAAGGGGAGATGAGGAGAACGGGGGGGACTGAGAAGAACACAGGGGAGGGGTGAGGAGAAGGGGAGGCGAGGAGATGAGAAGAACAAATGGAGGGGGGGGGTGAGAATAACAAAGGGAGGGGGGATTAGAAGAGCACAGGGAGGGTGGATGAATGTGAGAAGAGACCGCCAGGGGAGGGTGGGGGAGAGGAGAGACCACTAAGGGGCAGAGGAGAGCTCTAAGGGACAGAAAGGACAGCTCTATAAGACAGGGGGCAAGACAGGGAGCTCTTTCACACTAGGCACACACACACACACACACACACAATGCATCCCTATACATACACAGAAACACACAATGCATCCCTACACACACAGAAACACAACATGCTTCCCTTACACACACTGCTTTTCTTACATACACACAGAAACACAATGCATCTCATACACACACTCAATACGCACACATACCATACATCCCTTATGCATACAAACACAGATTCACACAATGCATCCCTTACACACAACCAGAAACACATAATACATCCCTAATACACAAATACACACTGCTTCCACTACACACAAACACACTACATCACCTGCACAAACTGGTAACCCTATACACTACATACCATAAGCACACATATTAGATCCTCTACAATAACACATCCAGTCTACTGGTGACCCACAGGAGGGGAGTGCGCTGATTGCAGACTAGATGGGCCGAATGGTTATTATCTGCCGTCACATTCTATGTTTCTATGTTTCTGCTCCTGCTCAGACCTGTCTTTACCGCAGTGCAAGTGCCCTCTGCCCCTAATTTACAGTGGCTCACACTCACAGCAAGCAGTGCCTGGAGCCATTTGCAGAGACGGAGCAAAGAAGTTCTGCGGCAGCTGGCCGTCCTGCAAGCATTACATTAACCAGCTGTTCCCCATGCAGCCACCGGTGCCGCTGTACTGGGAGAATGTGATTATCCTTCACTTCCTCCCAGCCTACAGAGCAGCGCATGGGAGAGAGAGAGAGGAGGAGGCATGATTTAATCTTACAACAAATCCACTAAGCAAATCTTTATAAATTTGGGGGATCAGCTCTGTTTGCACAGTTTATTGGTGTTTACTCTGATTAATATTGAGGGATTTCTAAGTAGTAACATCAGTGTGTGTCAGCAGGGCCAGCCGTTGGGGTGTGAGCGCTGTGCGGTCACGCAGGGTGCCATGACAACAGAGGCGCCCGGCGGCCAACACAGCCCACAAGTTGGGGACACCAGCATATTCAATTTAAATGATTCGCTGGTGGTCCACTGGTGCGCACCAGCAGTAGGTGCAGTCAGATTATAGCCTCTCCTTCGTGGTTCCGGCGCTCAGTTAGTAAGTCAGAGCACAGGCTCAGAGATTCTCATCAATATCCGTTATAAAACCAGGAAAAGGTGGGCATGGATGGTGAATTGATTTGGTGGTGCAATGGGCCACTTGACTGGTTTTGCCCCCCAGGCCTAAAACTAGCCACTTAAGAATGTATTTTTATGTAATGGGATGCTATCCCTTTAAGACTGTTAGAACCAAGTGAATACCTGTACCTGTATATTGTGCCAACGAGAGCATTCGTATGCTGATGGCAGGAAAGCCACCAGCATTCATACAGTAGTTTCACGAACAGTGAATTTCAACACTGTTCGTGAAACGAACAAACTACATTGTGGCTCCCATTAAGTATTGCAACAATGTATCCTTCTGTAATTATTGAGATTCAGGGTGGCCGCCGTTCGTCTACCGACCACGTGGCGGTCGGCCATCTTGGATCCTTTGTTAGCCCAGCGGTATTTGGTCGTCGAGCGCCTGGAACTAAACTCGGCTACTCGACGGCACGAATACCGCTGGACTTCCAGGCCGTTCGGGAGTACCGGTCATTCGGTAGTTTGTTCCCCTATATGCATTCGGTACTTTTAAGGTGAATGTAAAATAACATGTGTTTCGTGCAGCGTTCGGTTATTTATGCTGGGATCTGAGCGGTACTTTCACGAAATGTGTGCTCAGACCCCAGCTATCTACCGAACGGTCATTATAGGATGAATAATGTGAAAGTTGTGTATTTTTGTGTGAAATGCCAGTTCTGCTGCATGGAGGGATAATCCACTTAACTGGATATTCTAGTGGGAGTATCCCTCTCGTGCAGCAGTGCATGATGGGAGAAATGTCCGGGTTGTTAAGTTCCCCATGTAGTCCCCTACTGTACAACCCCTGTAATGTCAGTAGGGAAACCCCTTGCATGGGGAAACACATAAATACTGTGACCTGTGATTAAAAGCTCAGTTGACTCCCAGCCTATGTGTCGTCTAGTTCTTGGGAAGGAAGGATTTATTTAACGCCGGGATTATTGTATGCTGTACTTATTTTGCCTGGATTATTGTAAACTGTTCCTGTTACCAGCGGAGATATTGTGGATAATACTACCTCTCCGCTACAGTAAACCATAAATACAAAATACCTGCAAAACAAAGAAGGTATGCAGTAAATGAACAACCAAACATGAAGTCCAATAACGAATGGCTAAAGTCCTGTAGTCTACAGTTTATAGCCGTGGAGCTTCAATAGTGGCATAGTTAACAGTTACAGTGGCGTTACAGTGGCGTTCTCCCCGCCATAGCACCGTACCGCCTGGTACTCTTGCATAAGTCACTCACTTGGGAGAAGAAGTATCAATTGGTCGTGAGAAAGTCCATGTGGAACCTCCTTTGGTTATCTTAATCTCAACCTTCCAAACCTTTCCATCGTCGCTGGGCATTACGCTTGTTACGAGACCAATAGGCTACTCATTGCGACAGACTTCTCTATCTTTCAGAAGAACAGGGTGTTTGCCATTTGGAGCGGCTTTGAAGGATATGCAGGTACTCCTTTCTCCAGCGGTGTCAAAACACGTTGGCTAGGTGTTGCACCTGTTTCCATTGATGCCTGTAGATATCCTTCGGGTCGATCTCAGCAGGAGATATCATGGTAGTCCCAACCTTCTGAGTAAGGAGTGTGGCTGGGGTAAGAATCACTGGAGAATCAGCATCAGAAGATACTGGTATTAGAGGCTCTGCATTAATGATGGCGGATACTTCCGAGAGAAAGGTACTCAAAGTCTCATGAGTCAATAGTGAAGACTTGCGGTCCTGTAACATGGAATCGAGAATTCTTCGAGCGATTCCAATCATTCGCTCCCGTGATCCTCCCATATGTGAAGAATGTGGTGGATTAAACAGCCAAGTACATCCATTGTTTGCTCCACAGTTGGTACCACAGTCGGATCTTAGCTGCTTGACAGGTCCTCGGATGGAGAAGAATCTTCGTAAAGCGTTGATGAAACAAGAAGAATCCATTGACTCAATCACTTCAATATGTACAGCTCGTATGCTGAGACAAGTAAACAACACAGCCCACCTTTTGCTATTGGCTGCTCCACCACGAGTCTTTCGAGTTACCACGGTCCACAGCCCGAAGACGTCAACTCCAACGTAGGTGAAGGGTGGATCTGTGCTTAAACGATCAGCTGGCAGGCTTGCCATTTGTTGTAGTTGGTGTCTACCTCTTAACTTGCGACACTTGACGCATTTGAAAAGCAGGGAAGAAGCACATCTTTTCATTCCAACAATCCACAAGCCGGCTGACGTGATAGCGCCTTCTGTAAATTGTCTACCTTGGTGTTGTATTAGTTCATGATGGTGCCGGATTAGAAGAGTGGCGATGTGGTGCTGACCTGGTATGATGATAGGGTTTTGTTCCTTGCTGCACAGGTCAGATTTCTCTATTCGACCTCCAACTCGCAGCAACTGATTGTCATCGACCACAGGGTTTAGATTAAATAGTGAACTATCCTTTGATAAAGGTATTCCACCTTTGAATCTGTGGAATTCTTCCATGTACATTTCTTGTTGTACACAGCGAATGATAACCTTTTCGGCATGCTCAATTTCCGTTGCGGTAGGATGGTTGGTACAGATATGTCAACCATGACACTCTGATGTTGAGCTCCTTTTAAAACAATGGGCAACGTGAATCAAATAAGCAACAGCCCTAACAGCTGATGACCAGGTTGAGAAACGTTCAAAACGATGTGACTTGAGTTTTGGTTCTGGACTCATAGAGGTATGCAGTGTGGTGTTCCTAGACCTGATTTCTTTATCATCATCAGGATGTACCAGTTCGTAGGTAACGTCGGTGGAAATTTAGAAGGAGTTTTCATGAAGAAATCTTGGAGGCGACAGCCACAAGCAGCCATGGAGAGCTGCTGGGGATATAGCTGTTGTCCCATAATCAGCAGGATTAAGGTCAGTGGGAATATAATGCCATTGCTTTGGCAGAGAGAACCTTTTAATGGCTTGATGTAGATTGTTCGGTAGCTCCTCTCTCGGGAGGCGAAAGGGTAGGGGTGCCACCCAATTATTGGAATGTTCCTGAAAGAACTCGTTATTCATTACTTTAAGGAATTCTTTGCCTTCTACTGAAGGAGCTAACATGTTGTCTTCGCTGCTTGCATTGAAAACTGTAGAGCCAAAACTGTCATCGTATGTGTGGGTTTGTGTTGCCGTGTTGCAACTTGCAGCTAGTTACCTTCTCCTTTACCCAGTAGTGATGTGGGCATGGCTCAAAGTGAGTATTACGACCATTTGGCAATACATTTGTCTTGAATGAAGAAATGTTAGTAGGCCCTTTCATTTTGCCTATACAGACATTACCTATGATGACCCAGCCTAAGTCCAGGTACTGGGCAAATGGAGCATCTGGGGGTCCGCTGACCTGCCTGTGCACCTTGTGGACCCTTAGAATATCTCTTCCCAAGTGGTGGGATTTCACTTGCTATTGACTTGCTATTGACTTTAGGTGAGGGTGGTAGAAGGCAACTTCTGGTGTAGGCATTTCTTCTTTGTTGGCTGGTATCTGGTTGCACTCTATAAGTGTAGGTAAGGGTAATTGTAAGTTATGTCATAGGGAGGACACAATAAGTCCATGTGCCCTTCTTCCAAAGGCCTCTGTAGTGCCGCTACAAGTGCCTAAGGTGTAAGGGTGAACCTCTCCTTTTATGCCAAATAGATCAAACAGTTCGAATCAGGCAAGTGATCGATTGCTTTGATCATCTAAGATAGCATACACCTTTAAAGTCTTTTCTGGTTGATCCTTGTGGTGGACATTCACTAGGCATATTTTAGCACAAGATTAGTCACAGTGGTCTTCCCCACAGACTTCAGTGCATGAGGAAAATATCACGGTGGAATTAGGCACCTGATCTGTACTCTTCCTGTCATGATTTGGCCTGGGAGAAAGGTTTGCAGGTAGTGAAGGATTGGACTCAAGTGGATGGAGAGCTTGCACGTGGTCCTCGGAACCGCACTCAATGCACTTGATAGAGATTTTACATTCCTTGGCAAAGTGATCGGTGGAAGCACAGCATCTATAATATACCCCAAAGGTCTTTAGGAGTTCCTTCCGTTCTTGTAGGGGCTTCTTCCTAAAGCCGATACATTTTTTGAGGGGATGTGGCTTCTTGTGGATAGGACATAATTGGTTTGGGTTTTCGATCTTGTTTGAGGCGGGAGCTGAGGAAGGAGCGGGAATAATGTCTGTCTTCTTAACAGACACGGGACCTCTACGGTTCCTGCAGCTGATATGTAGGTTGTCACCTTTCAGTGAGGAAGTACTGAACTCGCCAAATCAAAACTAGGATCGTTCTTGGTGTCAGCAATGTTCCTGACAAATTTGCAGAAGTAGGAGAAAGGGGGAAATGAAACCTTGTTTTCCTGTTTGTATTTTGACCCGATTTGGATCCACTTTTCTCGCAGGCCATACGGAAGCTTGTAAATGAGCAGTGTCCAGGTAACTAAGGCCAGGTAGTTTAGGGTCGGTTTTTGCAAGCTGGACTTCGAGAGGAAGGTCACTGAGTCTCTGGAACTCTTTATCGTCCTTACCGGCTATTGTTGGGAAATTTTCCAGTCGTTTGAGCAATGCATTCTCTATGGCTTCAGGACTACCATAACTCTGTTCTAGATGCTTCCATGCAGCGGAGAGACCTGCAGTTGGATTGTCGATGTAGACTGACCTGAGGCTCTTGACACGTTCTGTAGATTGTGGGCCAAGCCACCTGATCAGCAGATCCAGCTCCTCAGCAGCAGTAATACCAAGATCACCTATAGTAGTTTTGAAGGCAGCTTTCCAGCTTCTGTAATTTTCAGGATGGTCATCGAAGCTTACTAAGCCTGACTTGGTGAGCTCACGTCGAAGTATATACTTTACGAACTCTGCTGTGCCAGTTGCCTCTGACCTTTCATATGAGGTGGCTGGTTGAATGTTGCGGGTTGCGTTGTTTATGGTATTGTTGTAAAAAGATGTGGGAAGATATGGTGAAGAAAGGGTGTTCAGCTGAGTTGTTGGGTTAAAGTCTGGAACGGTACTATTAGCAGGAGGTTGGTGACTTGCTTGCTGATTGGTGTGCCATTCTGTGACATGTGCAGAATCAACCTGACAGTTGGGCGATGCACTGGGGTGGTTTTGCATGTAGGAAGTTGCTGGAACAGCTTTTGCCTGGTGGTGTGGTGAAGTCCTAGCATTGTTGTGAAGAATTGAGTGTTCACTGCTGTGGTTTAGAACATAGTTCTTAGTGCGTTCGAAAGGATCTTCCCTATCTGCCTTGATGCTGACCCTTTCACTAGCATTTTCATCTGCACCGATAGCTTGTTCTTTAGTTTCGCTGCATCTTCCTCGTAGTTGCTCTGTTCCTTTAAAGCTTCCATTGCTGCCCTTTGACGTGCTGCTTCAGACTCCATGTCTGCTCTCTTTTTAGCATATGCAGCCAGTACTTTGCTAGCCTCTGCTTCGGCACGGGCATTTATAGGCTGTTCACTAAGCGTTGAGTGCCTTGAACTTCGGGATCTAGAGGAACTTTTAGAATGTCCGGTGGATACGGATCTGTGAGATACAGTGTCCTGTGGCTGCGTTAATTTTGCTTCGGCCTTTGCTTTGGCTAGCAGGATAAAGCTTTCTCTTTCCACGTTAAGAAGTTGGACATTAAGTTGCTCTAATGATTCTCAGTGTTAATGTTTTGCAGAATAGTTTTATATTTATTGCTTGTAGTCAGTTCATATGAAGCAGAGAGATGCTTTATGGCGCCCTCTAGTTGCAGCACCTTATGGCTGGGACACAGGGCCAGATTAACAGCCCAGTGGGCCTGGTGCTGACAATTATGACGGGCCTAATTAAAGAATCATATCAACCAAAAACACTCCCAAGCGTCATGTATCTGATGGAGATGGTGCTGGAGAGAAAGAAAACAGCAGCTATAAGAAAACACATACCCTAGGCTAATCTCTCTCTAATTTATGTTTTCATCTTTCAAGTAAACCCATAACCCCTAACAGCAGTGTCCAGTCGAGCAGGAAGGGCATGGTAAAAGGGTGTGCCACTGACACAAATCACGTAATCACGTTACCTGCCAAAAGGGGCGAACATGCCCAAAAAGAGGACATGTCTGCTCAAAGAATTAGAAGGCCAGCCTGGCATGAATGCATGTCAGGCTGCCTGCCAATCATGCAGCTGGCCAACTAAGGGCATACTATGCAGACAACACCCTGAGCTTGGCATAAATGCATCTAATGATGCGCTCACTCAACGCTTTCCAAGGACTGTCCCCTAGCACTCGCTGGTCCACTTGTCTCCTTACCTTCTTACTAGCAGGCAGAAGACCCTGGTATATGGTCTGGGACAGAGAAAAGCTATATGTAGTGAGTGTAGAAGAAAGGGAACATGCCACAGTGTTAGAGAGACCAAAGTCAGCATTACCTTAAAGGATCACTATAGGGTCAGGAACACAAACATGAATTCCTGACCCTATAGTGTTAACACCACCATCTAACCCCCCTGGCCCCCTCGTGCCTCCATAAATATAGTAAAAGTCTTACTGTATTCAAGCCTGAAGCTGTAACTCTGCATGCTGTTAGACTCAGAAAAACAAGCAGTCTGCTGACATCATTAGAAGTGGTGGCCTGATCCAATCACAGTGCTTCTCCATAGGATTGGCTGAGATTGACAAAATGGCAGATATGGGGCAGAGCCAGCATGATTCAAACACAGCCCTGGCCAATCAGCATCTCCTCATAGAGATACATTGAATCAATGAATCTCTATGAGGAAAGTTCAGTGTCTGCATGCAGAGGGAGGAGACACTGAATGTTTGGATGCATTTTAGGCAGCCATGACCCAGGAAGGATCTCTAACAGCCATCTGAGGAGTGGCCAGTGAAGTTATCCCTAGGATGTAATGTAAACACTGCATTTTCTCTGAAAAGACCGTGCTTACAGCAAAAAGCCTGACGGTAATGATTCTACTCACCAGAACAAATTCAATAAGCTGTAGTTGTTCTGGCGACTCTAGTGTCCCTTTAACTATATTCATTGTCAGCCAGTCCACACAAGTTTTGTTCCCATACATCCCTCTTCAGTTTCCATACTTAAGTAAGAGTATGTGAAAAGTAGTTAGGGTTGCCACCTTTCTTGGAAAAACATACCGGCATTGCTAATTTGCATAATTAAATATGTATGGGTGACATCACATGATGTAAATCACAAGGAGTGACATAAGAGAAAATGCTGTAAAATCACCAAAAAACTACTTAGTTTGATTATGCTGTATAGATGGATTCCTCCTATGTGTTGATTACTCCAGGTCTCAGTGTTCCTATGTATCAGTGTCTCAGTGCCCCATGTCTCCCAGTGTGCCCTAGTGTCGTGTCCCCAGGTCTCCCAGTGACCCTATATATCACAGTGTCCCTATGTATCACAGTGTCTCAATGCCCCATGTCTCCCTGTGTCCTCCAGTATTCCCATGTGTCTATGTCCCCATGTATATGGCATTAGGACACTAGGAAGACGGGGAGACCTGGGGACACGGGGAGACCTAGGGACACAGAGACACAAGTGACACTGGGAAACTAGGGGACACTGGCTGGGACACATGGGGACACTGGGAAAACAGGGGACACTTGAAGACATGGGGACACAGACACTAGAGACACTGGCTGGGGGACATGGGGACATTGAGACATGTGGGCACTGGGAGACATGGGGACACTGAGACACCAGGGCCACAGTGCCCCTAGTCTCCTAGGGACACTAGCTTGGAGACATGGGCACATTGAGACACTTGAGGCACTGGGAGACATGGAGGCACTAGGAGACATGGGGACAGTGAGACACTAGGAGACTAGGGGTCACTGGGAGACTAGGGGCACTGAGACACTTGAGGCACTGAGACACACTAGCTTGGAGACATGGGCACATTGAGACACTTGAGGCACTGGGAGACATGGAGGCACTAGGAGACATGGGGACAGTGAGACACTAGGAGACTAGGGGTCACTGGGAGACTAGGGGCACTGAGACACCAGGGACACTGGCTGGGAGACATGGGGACACTGTGTCCCCATGTGTCTGTGTCATAATGTCTCCCAATGTCCCTTAGTGTCCCCATGTGTCTGTGTCATAATGTCTCCCAATGTCCCTAAGTGTCTCAGTGTCTGCCATAATGTCTCCCAATGTCCCTTAGTGTCTCAGTGTCTGCCATAATGTCTCCCAGTGTCCCTTAGTGTCTCAGTGTCTGCCATAATGTCTCCCAATGTCCCTTAGTGTCTCAGTGTCTGCCATAATGTCTCCCAATGTCCCTTAGTGTCTCAGTGTCTGCCATAATGTCTCCCAATGTCCCTTAGTGTCTCAGTGTCTGCCATAATGTCTCCCAATGTCTCTTAGTGTCTCAGTATCTGCCATAATGTCTCCCAATGTCCCTTAGTGTCCCAGTGTCTGCCATAATGTATCCCAGTGTCCCTTAGTGTCCCAGTGTCTGCCATAATGTCTCCCAATGTCCCTTAGTGTCCCAGTGTCTGCCATAATGTCTCCCAGTACCCCTTAGTGTCTCAGTGTCTGCCATAATGTCTCCCAATGTCCCTTAGTGTCTCAGTGTCTGCCATAATGTCTCCCAGTGTCCCAGTGTCTGCCATAATGTCTCTCAGTGTCCCTTAGTGTCCCAGTGTCTGCCACAATGTCTCCCAGTGCCCTTTAGTGTCTCAGTGTCTGCCATAATGTCTCCCAATGTCCCTTAGTGTCTCAGTGTCTGCCATAATGTCTCCTAGTGTCCCTTAGTGTCTCAGTGTCTGCCATAATGTCTCCCAGTGTCCCTTAGTGTCTCAGTGTCTGCCATAATGTCTCCCAGTGTCCCTTAGTGTCTCAGTGTCCCCATGTCTCCTTGCAGCCTTTCCCCCCATCCCTTACTTCCCTGAGCTGTAGGCTGTCTCTGCAGGGTGGGAGTTGCTGTCTGGACTCTCTGTAGCTGCACCCCTGCAGATCATCAGAGTATAGATAGGCAGAGAGGGATATGCTGGAACTTCCTATCCCTGCCTGTCTCCACACACAGTGACCCCTACTGGCCAGTGCTGGTATTGCACAGTAATCTCTTGTTTATACTGAGAAAAATGCCAGCATTTGTATTGCCAGTATCACTGTAATATTGGCACCAGCCAGGCAGCCTCAAATACTGTGCCAATAAAATAAAAGCCAGGTGGAATCCCTAAGAGTAGTGTGTGAAAAAAAAAATGTAAAAAAAAAAATTTTTTATTTTTTTATTTTTTATAAATCAATGGGCCTATTCCATGGGCCTGGGCCTGGAGCTGCAGCTCCATCAGCCCCTATGTTAATCCGGCCCTGTGTGTGTGCGCCTGGGTCAGTGAGTTTGTGTGTGTGCGCCTGCCTGGGTCAGTGAGTGTGTGTGTGCCTGCCTGGGTCAGTGAGTGTGTGTGTCTCTCTGCCTGGGTCAGTGAGTTTGAGTGTGTGTGTGTCTCTCAGCATGGGTCAGTAAAAATGTGTGTGTGTGTCTCTCTGCCTGGGTCAGTGAGTATGTGCCTTCCTGGGTCAGTGTGTGTGTGCGCGTGTGCCTGCGTCATTAAGTATGAGTGTATGCATCACTGTACAGGTGTGTGTTTATGTGGGTCTGGGTACAATGTCCCATCACCCTTGCATGTAATTATTGCAGCTTTTATAAACTGCAATAATTACTTGCTAGGGTTAACTCCTCCTCTAGTGGCCGTCTATCAGACAGCCACTAGAGGGACTTCCAGGCTTAAAGACGACTTTTGGTCGTCTAAACCAGGGGTCCTCAACCCCCGGACCAATGCCGGTCTGCAAGAATTTATTGCCGGTCCGCAAAAGCTTTTACCCGACTATACCGTCTGGAAAAAAGCTTTTGCGGACCGGCAATTAATTGTTGGGAAATGTGCCTCCCTCTCCCCTGACGGCTCTGCAGGAACGGAGGGGAGATCAGAAAGGGATGGAGAAAGAGAGGACCCGGGGGAGCTCTAACCTGCAACTCCGTCGGGTTCTCCTCTTGCGAGCTCGGAGCGTTGCCACATTTACCACGGCAATGCTCCAAATCTCGTGAGAGTGAACTCCAGCAGAATTCACTCTGACCACCTGGGCTTATCCCACCGGACCACCAGGGAGTGCAAGAAATGTGTCCCCTACCAGGCAAAGGTAACGCTATGCATTAAAACTCCCGGCGTCACTGGAATCCCCATAGGAAAACACTAAATAATACTTTGCTATGGGGAAATCGTGAGCAGAGCCGAGCCAGGGCTGAGGGACCCAGGTAAGTGCTGGAAGGCGGGTGGGAGGCTCCTAGACATAGGGGGAAGCTATAGTGACCCCAGCGACACCCTGCGCTGACCCCAGTAATATCATGTATTGGGCCCACTGACACCCTGTGCTGACCACAGTAATATCCTGAGCTGAACCCACTGACACCCTGCGCTGACCCCACTGACACCCTGCACTGACCCCAGTGACACCCTGTATTGTGCCCAGTGACACCCTGTACTGACCCCAGTGACACCCTGCACTAACCCCAGTGACACCCTGTACTGACCCCAGTGACACCCTGCACTGACCCCAGTGACACCCTGTATTGTGCCCAGTGACACCCTGCACTGACCCCAGTGACACCCTGCACTGACCCCAGTGACACCCTGCACTGACCCCAGTGACACCCTGTACTGACCCCAGTGACACCCTGCACTGACCCCAGTGACACCCTGTACTGACCCCAGTGACACCCTG
>OW240914.1:1985105-2001287 GCA_933207985.1 Pelobates cultripes | reverse complement strand
ATAATGGAGGTTTTTAACCACCATTCCGATTTACTTCTAATATTTACTTGATGATCAGACTGGAAAGGTATCTGTTGTTCATATGTCTCAGAGCCAGGGTACCATATTTCCTTTGCCTCCCATGGCCACTGGTCTCCCATATTAGTACCTCCACACACATAGTAATTAGTTACATTAAGACTACCTGCAATACCCTCAGCCAAATCAATAAATAGGTTGTTAACATTATGGGGAATTTTATCCTCAATACTCATCTCCTCATAGAAGGAATGAGAAACCTGATGAGTTTGAGTTGCCACTGTCTCAGTTTCAAGACCTACATATATTATTGTTCCTGGATCTACTCCTGTGCCATATATTTGGAACCCAAATAGACCTCCAAACCTGTCAATAAAGTGCTGCAGATTGGAAATGGTCATGTGAACGGGGTTACACACATAGTTTTACAGTATGGTGTGGTAGGCAACCTTTGGATAATCATATCTTGATCCACTGTTTTTCCCAGGTTGCCCAACCTACACATGACAAATAGGGGCAGAAGTTAAAGTCTCTATTTGGGCAATCAGGATCAGTAGATCTTTTACTGGGACATAAGTATTTATCATTAAACCCATAAGTTCGTTCCCATTTAAGATTACCACATACATTCCAAAGTCTTCCACTACCCGAAATCGCCTTACATGCATCAAATAGTAGAATACCCGTGGAATGTATGGTGCTTATCACAGTCCTATTTATTAATGTCCTCTGGGAGTTACTATTCCGAATTACCAACCAAATTGTACGGGGTTGGAAATGGGGATCAAAACATTTAGACTCTCCTGATATTGGCTTGCACACACTATAATCAATATCCAAATATCTACATTTAGATACAGATCCCTTACATTCATACTGTGAGTGCCAGATGAGAGTTTGGGATATTTGGTTACTTGTTTTAGTAGTCTTAATGCAACTATCGCAATTCGGTATGTCTGTACTCCTACCTTCCTGAAAAATCATAAAAATTCTAAGACACATAATAAAACACATTATTCCTGAAATCCTCATTTTTCTTCAAACGTGCGATGGCCTCTCAGCTTCCCGATTGTGAGGGCTGCAAGGATGTTGTTCTTCTGATCCTCACTTTCCTTCACAGAGATCCCTTCGAGATACTCTGGCTATGACACGTAGGCAGGTGGTCAGGCTTTATTATGGCCGTCAAAACACCTACTTGATGATCTCTGTAGACTTTTAACTAGAATGTCTCCATATCCCCTCGTACTTTTTCTCACGACATGTTCAATCCAACTGGGTTATGCGCTTCAACCGGATCCTGCAAGGATTCTCAGGATCTGGAGTAGCTTGCCAAAAGTCTGCCGCTGGTTTAACCTTAGAATGATGAATCCAAGGAGTCACTTCCACCAAATACAGCTGTTGGGGTAGATAAAAGAACAACATACAAAGGCTAACAGGATACACCCCGAGCTTTAACTCAATATGTATTGGTGGGATATTACGAGCAAGTCCTGGAGGATTATTTTCTGCCCATACTCCTGGAATGTCAAATAAGGATTCATCACTCTTAGGGTTAACACTTGTCACTATGGAATAGAAGCGTTATTCTTCTTCCCTTGGCACCGATATCGCCATTATGCCTGGTAATCCCTTAAACTTCAGAGATGTTGATCCATTAGGTAAAAGGTTATCTGAGCTTAAAGCTTCGATAATAGATCTCGTCCTAAAAGTTGAATCGGACACTCTGGCATATATAGGAACTAATGCTTCACCACATGGCCTCCCAGAATACAAGTGCGACTCTTAAGAACCGGTCTAGCTGCACTTCTCCCAGTAGCTCCTATCACAGTTATAGTCTTCCCCGAAGGCGGAGCTACCATCTTAGTCACCACAGAATGTTCAGCACCTGTGTCGATCATGAAAGAACTTCTCTTTCCCCCTATTGCTACATCGACCATAGGCTCCGCTCGACCAAGTGGGATGGAGCCCGGTCGGTATCAATAGTCTTCCATGATAGTATCAGCCAGACCCACAAAATCTCTATCCTCTCTTTCTCTAGGTCTCTGCGTGGGTGGATAGTATCTGTCTCCTTGAACACTTCCTCTACTATTCCCACCATTCCCTCTAAAACTTCCTCTTCCTCTGTAACTACCACTATAACCTCCTCGTACCCTTCTCTCTCCTTGTCTATCACCTTCATACTGCTCTCTCTGTGGACACTCACTCTTCCAATGTCCCTCCTTTCTACAATACGCACATTGATTCCTACTTAAAGGTCCCTTGCTCAGCCTATTCCCGTCTCCTCTATTCACTTTCCTGTCTTTCTACACTTGAGATAGCTACCGCTAGCATATCTGCCTTTTTCCTCATCTTACGTTCTTCCTCCCGCTTTACCTCCGTCTCCCTATTCATATATACTGTATTTGCAATCTCCATTAGCTGTAATATGGACAACCCTACAAATCCCTCTAATTTTTGTAGTTTCCTTTTAATATCACCTTGGGCCTGGCTGACAAATGCTGAGTCTATCATTCGGAAGTTTTCAGGGGCTTCAGGATTGAAAGGAGTGTACAATCTATTTGACTCAAGCAGTCTCTCATAAAAAGCACTAGGTGACTCATCAACCTTTTGCAACACCTCAGCCGTCTTTGACATATTAATTGCCTTCTTCCCTCCTGCCTTCATGCCAGCAATTATGGCTTCCCGATAAGCTCTTAGTTGGGGCATGTCAGCACTATTCACGTTCCAATTTGGATCGACATTTGGATAATAGAAGTAACCAAATCTGTCATAACTTGAGGTTCATCAGTATATGAAGAGTTATGAGTCTTCCAGTTGAATAAATCAGTCATAGTGAAGGGGACGTATACAAACACTGGATCTGCTCGTTGTATTTGGCCATTCTCATCCACGTGTGTTGGGCCTGATGTAAGTCTGAGGGGCATTTGGTAATGTCTGGATGGAAGGGTACCAGTCAGTTGTCGGGTTAATATGGGACTTCGGCAAGGCTGCTCAATAATAGGTTCCAGTCTGGGAGTAGTAAGATAGGTGTAAGGGGGTGATCTAATTTTATTAGTCAGCATTTGGTGGATGAAAAAAAAGGGTTGTTTTTTTTAAAAAGTGTTAAACCAAAAACCTACCAGTAGGCGTCACCAGAGGGTAATTGTATCAAAATAATCTTTATGGGTCTAATAATAAAACTTAACTTTTAATATATTTATACATAAAATAAAACCTTATAGCAATAAATATATTAAAATAGGGTAAGCAATCCTACTTCTATCTGTTATAAACAATGTATTATCAATGTAACTCCCGAAGATGGCCAGTAGGTGGCTTAGAGTGCCTCCCTAAAGTCTAATGAAGCAAATAGACTTTAATTAATTATGTCCTATTTTATTATTACTTATTTTAATCAATGTCCACCCTGCTAGCTAGGCTTGATTAAATCTTTAGTTCTAAGGTAAATTAAACATCTCAGTTTGTAGTTTAGTAAAAGGGGACATTTTGGACAAAGCTGGGAGGGGCCCATCCAGTAACTAAAAAAAGACAATATACCATCTGATACCATTGATCATTGATTAGAGGGAGGGGGAGTAGTACAGAAATACAAGAGTTTGAAACACAGGAACAGATAGGTATGTGGGTAGGGGTGGACAGTAGAGCAGGGGGAGTGCAAATACTGACTATATACCAGTTTTGGGAGGAAGAATGAGGGCGTAGCTACTCTGGCTCTGGAGGATGAATAGGGGGGTTGATAATCAGATGCCAGGGGGGAGGGGATGTCCAACGCAGTTGTAATTAAGGCCTTAGTTCTGACCACCATATGGCTACATTGTTTCCCATATGACACAGTTTAACTCCAACAGTCAATTCATAGAAACTGATCATAGAATTCCAGCCTACTAGTTACAGCCACATGTACACCCTGCACTAAATTTAAGTGAAGACTGCTACATGGAGGCCATGCGGCCACCAGGACAGGCTACTCCCCACTTTTTTTTTTTTTTTAAACATACAAGACAAAGGACCAACAGCCTTGTGAATCAGAAGATCATTGCAACAGAACGTCTGATTCAAAAAGCTGTACAAATATACACACAGTATAGGCCCAAACACACACATGCACGCACACACAGGATCCTCACATGCTCAACAATATCACGACGTCGCACACACAAAATTAAATCAAAAACCCACCAAAGATTATACACTTATCAATGTAACTATTATTCAAACCATACAACTATCCACGCTATTAATCCATGTAAACTAACCGATCACATAACATTTCAACAATTTCATCTCTACAAGTATCCGTACTATAAATCAACTTTTGACTAACCAACTATATCACATTCTAGTAACCTCATCTTTACAGTCAGTGGTTATGGTACAGTTAGTAAGTGGTTATAATACAGTTTTAAAGTCACAGATCAGTTAGTAACAGTTATGGTATTATACATATAACATAAAACAGCAATTGTTAGTAATTTTACACAATGTCAGTGGTTATGGTACATGTCAGTAGTTATGGTACCGTGCGATATTTTACAGTTATACACACAATTTACACTCCCACTAGACAGCAGAGCTCTAACTTTCTAGTAGGACATACAAATTAACCAATTCACCAACTACAATATATTTAACAACATTTACAATAATCCCAACTATTCTAACTGGCCAGCACCTCGAGAGCTTTCGATCTATTTATACACCAGAGATTCGATAAGTTCTTCGCTGCCCAGACACCACGTATAGCGAACTAGAGGGCAGAATTTACACAGTACCCAGCTAGTCTATTAAACTATCAATAAGCTAGTGGCTGGATTTACAACAGAGCACACTTAGTTAAGGTAGGGGGAAATTTAGCAAACTATAATATACAACAGAGAATGCTAAGATTCCGCCGATCTCCCCGACCTAACAACCAAAATTTACACCTAGTATGTTAGTCAAGGCAGGACATCGGTGTCCGACATGAGCTATTTACACCAGAACTCAGTCTGACAAACCACCTATATTAGACGGGCTGACTACAGAGCGTCTAATTTCCAGATAAGCAGTGCGCCTTTGCTTCTTCCTTCAAAATTGAAGGGGCCAATACCAATAACCGGTTC
The DNA here is from genome assembly GCA_933207985.1 of Pelobates cultripes. Lineage (NCBI taxonomy): Eukaryota > Metazoa > Chordata > Amphibia > Anura > Pelobatidae > Pelobates > Pelobates cultripes. The sequence continues at coordinate 1,996,167 of OW240914.1, read as the reverse complement.
CAAATATAAAACCCCTTGTGGGTCTACCGCTCTAACGGTATCAATCTTACCTGTTAGTTTGTGGACCTGGGTTCACTCATAGACGGAACAATCCGGGACTCACTGCGCAGAAGCCGATGATCTCCTGGACAAAAGGCCAGTGGCGCCGAGACGAAAGGAGGTCCACGCAGTAGAAGTCCAGGATTGTAGCGTAGAAGGTGTGGTAAAAGTTTACCGTCTCAAATCTCTGCGCCAGCTTCCGTGCGATGAGGTTCCTGGCCAACGCACCAGAGATGTTGCAGTGTAAGCATGCAGAAGCCAAACACAGAAATATTGGACACAGGTCTTCAGGAAGTAACAGGCCTTTATTCACATTACCGATCGGGTCTCAGATGAACTCCTGTTCAAACATTCTGAGAGACCAACACATAGTGTACATTCCTTATATAGCACTATAACTCCTCCCATTAATAGCTACACCCACATATACCTTTAACCAATCAATGAGCAGACTATAGACTTGTACATCTAGTCAAACCACATGGCCCATCCAAGACAAAAGGAAATAAGTACAATTTCAGTTCCTGCATTCCTGCACATGCTCAGTACACTGATGACAGTATCCTAGCTACATGTAGCTAACCAACTGACACAACATACACATATGCCACATGGAGATTTTGGCCTACTAAAATTTGACCATGCTGGAATCCCATCACAGCATCACCACAGATGAAGAGGACTTGGAAAAAGAGTCAGAAACAAAAATATTTTCACGCTCAGAAACTGAATCTTACATGTTTCAAGAGAATGCTGGAAAGTCATTAGAAAACAGAAAGGTGCTGATAAATCTTCCCGAGGCAACAAAAGGAGAAAAAAAGACTGTGGCTGAGGCCAGCAGTGTGAAGCCGGTTTGTGTAATAAAAAGTGAAGCAGAAGCCGCTGAACAAGTTAAAGGCATGAAAAGCAGACTGACTTGGGGAGTCAGAGAAGACAACAGCGAAGGAGCTGAGCTCAATAGAGAGAAGCAAAGCACCCCAGTTGAGCTAAAAAATGCTGTGCACTGTTTAGTAGCAGAGGCTACCCAAAAATGGCAACCAGCTGTTGGACAGTTTGGCAGAGAAAAGCAAGGCAGAGAAGTAAAACGAAGTCAAAATAAGAAAGGCAAAGTAGCCGCTTCTGATCTAAACCAAGAGAGAGCGAGAGTTAGAGAACCAAGCTGTGATGATAAGATGGGCACGTCCGCAGCTAAGCCAGACCAAGGCGAACGTCACAAAGTAGGTGACATTGGCATAGCAGAATTAAATATTTCAGAGACACCTGGTATAGCTACAAAGACTTTGAATGATTGTTTGGGAGCCGTAGAACTGGAACTGCTGGCAAAGACTACTGCTACAAGGCCTGGGCGCACTGACTACCTGGAACAGCTGCCAGATTCTGGGAACACAGTCATGGAATTAAAGGCGGGACTCGGAATGCCTGACCGGCTGTTTGATACCGGGGCTGTCCTGACCCAGCGAGAGGCCATGACTGTGTCTCTGTACACCCCCAAGGGAGCAGGGAGACCGCCAGACTGCCCAGAGGAAAGAATTGCTGACATTGAGAGGTGGCCACTCAAGGCAAAGGAAACCAGGCAAAGGAAAGATGAGCTAAGCCGGGAGTCTGGACCTTAGACACAAGAACAGCGCTCCATACCAGGCCAGGCCAAATATGATGGGATGGAGCTGAGATCAAAGGCTGCATTCGTGCAGGAGGAAGTTGCTCTAGACAGTCTCCCTGGCCAACCCCCTGAGGATATAGAGATGAGAGGCTGTTCTCTCCAGATAGAGAGTCAAGGAGACTAGGCACTGGGAGTGCAGAAAGGAAGCAGTCAAGGCTGGCTTGGAGCACTGGGAGTGTAGGAGGAAGCAGTCAAGGCTGGCTTGGAGCACTGGGAGTGCAGGAGGAAGCAGTCAAGGCTGGCTTGGAGCACTGGGAGTGCAGAAAGGAAAGCAGTCAGGGCAAGGCTGGCTTGGAGCACTGGGAGTAGAAAGCAAGGAAGGTTCCCAGGGATTCACAGAACAGATGGAGGATGTTGTGAAGCCCTTCACGGAGGGACCTGTTCCAGTGGAGGATGAGCTGGTGACAGAACCAGGTCTTGAAGAGGTTGAGCACCCAGCAAATTTGTCTTATGAAAGAACTGGACGTATAAGTGATATAGAAAAGTTAGTTACACGCAAAGCTTTTGTAAAGTTTGCATTTGAAAGTAACTCGGACATTGAGAGACTATCAAACCAGAAGCTGCTGTGGATGTGGAAGCAGATGATGATGATTCAGAGGAACTTGGCTACTAAGGAGCCACACAGTACTGATCCTCAGCCTAGATCCGCTAGCAACCAGATAAGCAGGGAAACCGGAAAGCAAGGACAAAGTCTGGGACAATATACCTATGATGGTAGAACGTACCTAAAAGTCCCATTTTGGCTACGAGACCAGACTGAGAAAAACTGCTTCAACTGCCACATGCAAGGACATATTACATATAGCTGTCCTGAGAGTGAAGAGACAATACAATGTGACATAGTAATAAGGGCTCTGTATAGGATTGTATTGACTTGCTTAAAGATGTGTATGGTGACTGGTGTTGTTACAGCAAAGCTAAAAGTGGTGATGGTGGTAGGGAAGAGTGCACAAGCACTAATTAATTCAGGGAGTGAGGCTACTTTGAAAAGTGTTCTGCTCCAGCCAGAAAAATGTGATATAAGACAAGTGATTGATATTGTGGGTACACATGGTGACACCCGCACATACCCCATGGCAGAGATAGAGTTTGCCACAGAGGTAGTACAAGTTAAATGCCCTGTAGTACATGTAGCTCAAACGCAAGAGCGTATAAGTAAGGCCAGGTTTCTGAGTACCTTGGACCTGGTCATAAGGTATTGGCAGGTTCCCCTGACAGAGAAAGAAAAGGGAAGGACAGCGTTTTCTACTCCCAAGGGGTTATGGCAACATAAAGTACTGCCATTCAGGTTGCATAGTGCACCAGCCCCCTTTCCGCATATAAATAGGATACTTTGGCCTCACAGAGACAATGAAGCTGCCTACCTTGGTGATGTGGCGATTCACAGGGTGGACTTGGAAGCACACCTGATGAAGGTCCAGTTAGTTGTGAATAATGTAAGGGCTGCCGGTCTGACCGCTAACACTAAGTGTTATCTAGGATTTGAGGCAGCTAACTATTTGGGTTATCCACTTGGGTGGGGGTTCCTTAAACTACAAGGGAGCAAGGTAGCAGCCATCTGCAATAGGCCACGTCCTGTAACTGAGGAGCAAGTCAGGGCTGGTACAGCCCTAGGTGACGTGAATGTTCACGGTTTGTGTTCTAAGGCCGCTCGACCCGATGGGTCTGAGCTGGGGAGGAGGATATGTGATAAAGTGAAGGCAGATAGGCCTTTTAACCCCAGGGGAAGTACGTGTAGGTTATGTGTTGCACAACACAAAGCTTTGTTTAGTTATGGGCCCCTGGGGTGGAGCATTTGGAGAGAAGGGTGGGCCTGTTATAAAGGGAAACCTGTTATATTTATGTTTTCATTTGCTGCTGCCTCATATGTAAACTTACAAATAAAGTGCCTGGAATGAAGTTGCATTAAAAGACTGTGCATGTTTTTGCCCTAGAGGACCGTGCTACCTGCTGACAAGGATCACAGGATCTTAACATGTATAGCTTGGAGGAAAGACGAGACAGGGGGGATATGATAGAAACATTTAAATATATAAAGGGAATCAACACAGTAAAGGAGGAAACTATATTTAAAAGAAGAAAAACTACCACAACAAGAGGACATAGTCTTAAATTAGAGGGACAAAGGTTTAAAACTAATATCAGGAAGTATTACTTTACTGAGAGGGTAGTGGATGCATGGAATAGCCTTCAAGCTGAAGTGGTAGAGGTTAACACAGTAAAGGAGTTGGGATAGGCATAAGGCTATCCTAACTATAAGATAAGACTAGGGACTAATTAAAGTATTTAGAAAATTGGGCAGACTAGATGGGCCGAATGGTTCTTATCTGCCGTCACATTCTATGTTTCTATGTTTCTATGTTTCACATAGCTACTACCATCCATACAATACTGTACATCCGGGTCCTGAATGGGAAAGTCATGAAGGTCCGGTCGGCTTGAAAACACCTCATCCATTATCTCCAAACAATTATGTAGACTTTCATTAGGTTGTGGCAAAAGGGTAGCTGGATTCAGGGTATTAACAGTCTCAAGGTGTACTCTTGGATTTTCACATAGCATGGCTTGATATTTAGTCATTCGGCTATTACTGAACCAATGATTACCTTTGTAATCCAATAGAGTCTGTACTGCATGAGGTACTCGCACATAGAGTTCCTGTCCCAGTGTAAGCTTGTCAGCTTCTGCTACCAACAGGGCAGCGGCGGCCACTGCTCGCAGACAAGGTGGAAGACCACTAGTCACTTCATCCAACTGTTTGGACATGTACGCAACAGGTCGTTGCCATGATCCCAAATACTGAGTTAGTACTCCCACAGCCATTCTTCTTCCCTGGGCACCGATATCGCCATTATGCCCGATGATCCATTAAACTTCAGGGATGTCGATCCATTGGGTAAAAAGGTTATCTGGTCTTGAAACTTTGATAATAAATCTCATCCCAGAAGTTGGATTGGACACTCAGGCATATATATAAATTGGTGCTTCACCAAATGGCCTCCCAGAATGCAAGTGCGACTCTTAAGAACCAGTCTAGTTGCTCCTATTACTTTAATGGTTTTTCCTGATGGAGGAGCAACTAATTTAGTCACCACGGAATGTTCAGCCCCAGTATCGATCATGAAAGGACTTCTCTTTCCCCCTATTGCTACATCGACCATAGGCTCCGCTCGGCCAAGGGGGATGGAGCCAGGTCGGTATCAATAGTCCTCCATGACAGTGTCAGACCTACAAAATCTCTATCCTCTGTTTCTCTAGGTCTCTGCATGGGTGGATAATATCTGTCCCCTTGAACACTTCCTCTATTATTCCCACTATTTCCCCCAAAACTTCCTCTTCCTCTAATTACCACCATAACAACCTCGCCCTCTTCTCTCTTCTTGTCTACCACCTGCAATATATCCCCTCTGTGGACAGTCACTTTCCAATGCCCTGCCTCTCTACAATATGCACTTGGATTCCTACTTAAAGGTCCCTTACTCAGCCTATTCTCGACTCTTTTATTCACTTCCCTTCCCTGTCTTTCTACACTTGTGGTAGCTACCACTAGCATATCTGCCTTCTTCCTCATTTCACGTTCCTCCTCACGCTTTGTCTCAGTTTCCCTATTCATATACACCTTATTTGCAACCTCCATTAGCTGTGATATGGATATCCCTGCAAATCCCTCCAATCTCTCCAATTTAGCTTTCTCTTAATATCGCTCTGGGCCTGGCTGACAAATGCTGAATTAATCATTTGGAAGTTTTCAGGGGCTTCAGGATTGAAAGGAGTGTACAATCTATTTGACTCAAGCAGTCGCTCATAAAAAGCACTGGGTGATTCATTAGCTTTTTGTAACACTTCAGCCGTCCTGGACATGTTAATTGCCTTTTTCCCTCCTGCCTTCATGCCAGCATGGATGGATCATGTCAGCGCCATTTACGCTCTAAAGGTCATTAATAATTGCTGACCATAAGCCCAGGTGGGATTGTGTGTTTGTATAATAGAGGTAACCAAATCTGTCATGGCTTGAGGAAGAATTACGTGTCTTCCAATTAAATAAGTCAGTAGTAGTGAAAGGAACATAAACAAATATTTGACCATTATCGTCAACGTGTGTTGGGTCCGGTGTAAGTGGGAGAGGCATTTGGTAATGTCGGGGTTGGAGGGTACCAGTCATCTGTCGGGTTAATACAGGGCTTCGGCAAGGCTGCTCAGTAATAGGTTCCAGTCTCAGAGTAGTAAGATAGGTGGAAGGGGGTGAGCTAATTTTACTAGTCAGCATTTGGTGGATGAAAATTTTTTTTTAAAAAGTGTTAAACCAAAAACCTACCAGTAGGTGTCACCAGAGGGTAATTGTATCAAAATAATCTTTATGGGTTGTAACGGACCGTTTTGCATAAAAGGGGAAAAAAAACGCTTAGACGATAATCCCCCTTTCAGAGACAGGCACAGCTACGGTATAATCACCAAAACTCACGAACCGCCAATAAGTGAATGCTCCAAACTCCCGAACGGCATACAAGGGAATAAGGTAGCACTTCAAATAAACGAACAGGAACCATACGAATAGCTGCTGGCAGGCGAACAGGAAAAGCTTCCAAGCGGCTTACACTCCTGGCAATCAGTCCTTAGCAGCATACAGTAAATCCCCCCAAAGACGAGACAAGGCTCCGTGTTGAGGGTCAAGCAGTGGTCTGTTTAATGAGGGCTACCTGCCCAGCTTTTATGCAGGTCTCTCACCTGGTGGACACTCCCCTAGGGGACCAAATGGGAGACTGTGACAAGGGACAGACAAGTATACAAAAAGGACACACAGTCACAGTATATTCCCACAATGCATCCTGGCTTCCTCCCCTCTGCCCTGGGAGATAATTGGGAAGTAACTCGATTATCTCCCAAGTCAAAGGCAAAACTCCATTACACACGTGGGAACACAAAACCAGCATTATACTTTAAAATGCACAAAGTAACATTTACTACATAAAACACAGACATGTAACATATTCCCAGATAGCTCAGGTCTGAGTGCACATTATTAGGTGAATGGCACTCAGACCACACGAATACAGTTTAATTGCCATGGAGCCAAAGTCTTTAATTCCACGAATAGGCTCCATGGCATAGCTATCTGGGTTAAAACATTCCTCCAACATAAAATACCGAATTTACATGCATTCGTTCAATCCGTGCGAATTAGAACCAGGGTTTGGAGGTTCAGCGGTGCCTGCACGTAAAAGTGTCCGGGTTTGGTGCATGAAAGCCGGGCAGACAAGCGCTGGCTGCCCGGGGAGCTCCAGAACACCGCCATCGTGTGGCGGCTAAGTGTAACAGCGACCACCCAGTAACAATCAATTAAGCTGCGGTTAACCGCAGCTACTGGGTGGTCAATTGCCGGCACACGCTCGTTAAGCCGTGGTTAACCGCGGCTTCAGGGAGGTAAATGGAGGGCGCACTCCAGCTTCTGGGTGGCCAATTAAGGTCGCCGGGCGGCTTCCCACGGCTCTGGGGAGGCTGAAAATAAACTGTTTGTTTGGTAGATGGAATCTACCGAACGGCTGTGCAGAAAGGGAGAAATAAATCCTTCTGCACAGTAAAATTAACCCTTTAGCTGCCGGTCCATAATCCAAAGGCAGCAGGCGAGCAACCAGGCTTCTCCAATGCAATGTGGCGAGATTGGTCTCGTCACATCTCTCCCCTTTTCCAAACAGACTAACAGGGTATCTGACCTCCTGCGGGTCAGTGCCCTTGTTAGTCCAGCAGCCCACCCACAACAAATAATCAACAGCACAGCCCACCCACAATAAATGGTTACTACACCTGGGTAAAGGAGTAGCTTGTCCATGTCCAGGTGCCTCACCACGGCTGTGCTGGGTACGGGTACGCTGACTTGGTGGGTTGCTGCGTGGGCAGAGACCAGGGCAGAGACCAGCCCTGTTGCCAGCGCTACTGGGAGGGTAGCCTGGTGGAAGCCTGGTTGTTGGAGGGGGAGACCGACTGTCTCCCCTTTAAATACACCGCTCTGCTGCTGCTGCTGGAGACTGACTGTCTCCCCTTTAAATACACCGGTCTGCTGCTGCTGCTGGAGACTGACTGTCTCCCCTTTAGATGCACAGTCCTGCTGCTGGAGACCGACCGTCTCCCCTTTGGTTACCCATCTCTGCTGCTGGAGGGGGAGACCGACTGTCTCCCCTTTGGCTAAACAGCCCTGTCGCTGGGGGGCAGAATCGACCGTCCCTACCCCCTGTGCTGGCAGTGTAGAGAATACGGTCCCATCTGCACAGTTGTGGGGCTTACTGTCTCCCCCTGATACATTAAGCTGCCGCTGGGGAGAGGGGGTAACATGCTCCTCTCTCATACATACTTCCAGCTGCGGGGAAGGGAGACCGACTGTCTCTGCTCCCAATACAGAGTCCTGCTGCTGGGGAAAGGAGACTGAGCTCTCTATTCCCGGTAGGACACTCTGCCGCTGGGGAATGGAGACGGGGCTCCCAATTCCCAATAATCTGTGCTGCCGCTGGGGAATGGAGACTGGGCTCCCAATTCCCAAAGCCTCAAAGTATGTATAAATATATTAAAAGTTAAGTTTTATTATTAGACCCATGTGACGAAACCAATCTCGCCACATTGCATTGGAGAAGCCTGGTTGCTCGCCTGCTGCCTTTGGATTATGGACCGGCAGCTAAAGGGTTAATTTTACTGTGCAGAAGGATTTATTTCTCCCTTTCTGCACAGCCGTTCGGTAGATTCCATCTACCAAACAAACAGTTTATTTTCAGCCTCCCCAGAGCCGTGGGAAGCCGCCCGGCGACCTTAATTGGCCACCCAGAAGCTGGAGTGCGCCCTGGGGTTGGTACAGAAATACAAGAGTTTGAAACAAAAGAACAGATAGGTATGTGGGTAGGCAGGGACAGTAGAGCAGGGGGAGTGCAAATACCAGCTATACCAGTTTTAATTTGAGAGGAAGAGTAGGGGAATGGCTACTCTGGCTCTGGAGGATGATTAAGGGGGAAGGGGAGGTGTCCAAACTAGGTGGAATTAAGGCCTTTGTGGACAAACAGGTTCTAGCTACCATGGACTCCATTGTTCCTCTTAGCACAGCTTGTTCCATTTAGCAGTGTTTCAACAATCTGTATACAGAAACTACTTGTATAGCCCCAGCATATTATTTATAACAATATAAACCTGCTGTATTAAATCTGGATCAAGGATCCACAGGAACACTGGTTACCAGAACAGGACGTCCTCTGCTACACAGAGTATTTTAATCTTTTGAGGGACTGTGTTACACCATAATCACAAACAGCATATTCCTTAGAAAAGTGTTTTTTTTTTTTTTAAACATACTAGACAAAGGACTGTTTGTGAATCAGAAGCACCCATGATTTCAACAGAGCGTCTGATTCAATTAAGTTAAAATATACAAACAGTTTCAACAGTCACACCACTTACCTTCGCAACAGCACCACGCGGCACGGTTATTAGGCGAAACACACACAAAAACACAGCGCTAACACGACGTCTTCACACACGAAAATTCACCAAACACTAGATACTCATCACTGTAACTATAAATCAAACCCTGCAACCATCCATGCAGTAAATCAACTTTCAATTACCCGACTATAACACACTCCAGTAACATCGTCTTTACAATCAGTAGTTATAGTACGGTTAGCAAGTGGTTATGGTACAGTTTTAGAATCACAGGTTGATTAGTAACAGTTATGCGTTACACATATAACATAAAACAACAGATTGTTAGTAGTTATATACAATACACAATGTCAGTAATTATAATACGTTAGTGGTTATGGTACCCTGCACTATTATACAGTTATACACACAATATACCACCTGTATTAGACGGGCTGACTACAGAGCGTCTAATTTCCAATAAGTGAAGCGCCTTCGCTTCTTCCATCCAGAGGGATGGGGCAGATTCCATACAACCAATTCCAAATATAAAACCCCTTGTGGGCCTACCGCTCTAATGGTATCAGTCTTACCTCTTCGTTCCTGAACATGGGCTTCACACTCATCGACGGGGCACCCCGGTACTCACTGCGCAGCAGCCGATGGTCTCCTGGACAAAAGGCCAGTGGCGCTGAGACGAAAGGAGGTCCACACAGAAGTCCAGGGGTGCTGCCGTGGAGAACGTTGGTAAAGATCTACCGTCTCACGTCTCTGTCTCAGCTACCGTGACGATGAGCTTTCCAGCCAATGCACCAGAGATGTAACCGTGGAAGCATGCACAAGCCAAACACAGAGAGATGGACACAGGTATTCAGGAAGTAAGAGGCCTTTATTCACGTACCGATCAGGTCTGTTCCAAAAATATCTGAGCCCTGAACACATGGAGTACATTCCTTATATAGCAATATAGCTCCTCCCATAATTAGCTAAGCTTAACCAATCAATGAACAGAGTCTAAACTCGTCCATCCGGTCTAACCACGTGGTTCACCTGAAACAAAGGAGAAGGGCGCGTAATTCCAGTTCCTGCATTCCTGCACATGCTCAGTACATTGATGACAGTATCTTAGCTACGTGTAACTAACTAACTGATACTACAAACACATGTACCTACATATGCCTTGTGGCAATCTTGGCCTACTAAACTTTTATTTTACTGGAATTCCATCACAATACCATCTATATCCCAAGGTGGGGATTATACCACCTGTAATGGTATTTATTAATGACTTTTTGTCATAAAAAAAGCATAATGAGCTTAATGCTTTAGACGCACCACTAGATGTCAGTAAAGCATATTTAGTGTAATGCTTTGGGGGCACCACTAGGGGGAGTGTGTAGTAAGACCTGTGCTTCTGGCAGTGACATCACAGGCCAGCCTACTTACACTGAATAAAAACCAGATGTTAGGAGAAGCAAGCTCTCTTTTTGCCTGTACCTGACTGATCATGTAGTACCAGCTCTGACTTAACCCCAGCCAAAGGGCTGGGGCCTTGTAAGTAAAATGTTGTGCAACCTTTTGTAAGTAATATGTTGTAGTTTTGTATTATCATTATTGTAGTAAATTGACATTCTACTAGCATCTGTTTATTTATTATAGTTATATTAAATATACATTTAGTTTTGTATTATCATTATTGTAGTAAATTGACATTCTGCTAGCATCTGTTTATTTATTATAGTTATATTAAATATACATTTAATATTACAAAGTTTTGTGTATTTTCTATCCACATATTCGACCATAATACCATGAATTATAAAAATATTAATTGTTAAGACACTCACCGCCAGGTAGATGAAGCCGCCGTTTAGTGAATAATCCCCTTTCTCCAGAAATGCAGTTTATATCCAGCCGACCGCCAAACTCCCGAACGAAGTTCACGAACACGGCAATTCCCGATCA
>OW240914.1:1925940-1985005 GCA_933207985.1 Pelobates cultripes | reverse complement strand
TTTATTTAACCAATCATTGTTAACAGGAGTAGTCCCAGAAGATTGGAAGTTAGCGAATGTTGTGCCCATTTACAAGAAAGGTAATAGGGAGGAGTCGGGCAACTATAGGCCAGTAAGCCTTACTTCAGTAGTGGGGAAAGTGATGGAAACCATGTTAAAGGATAGGATTGTTGAACATCTAAAAACACATGGATTTCAAGATCAGAGACAACATGGGTTTACTTCAGGGAGATCATGCCAAACTAATCTTATTGATTTTTTTGATTAGGTAACTAAAATAATAGATCAGGGTGGTTCAGTAGACGTTTGTGACTGACCGCTTGGGCGCCGACCCGGATACCTCAGTCAATCGCTGCTTCCTAGTACTTGTGAGCACCATAAGCACTGCACTGGGACACCATAACCACCGTAGACCCTATAAACCGCCGCAGCTTGGTTGGGGTCTCGCTGTCCTCCACCCGCCCACCCTGGACCCAAGACCAGGATCCAGCTTCCAGTAGGTAGACCTCTACTAGTGCAGAGAGCAAAACAGGCTGCTCTTACAAGATCAATCGTTGTGATCCAAGGGAATATAGTGATTATAGCAATCCCCGGAGTGTGAATGTAGCTCTCCAATCCCCAAACATGAGCCTAGACTTCATGAAGGGTAAAACGAATCTCACTTCAATGGTAGCCACAACTGGCATTTTATGACAGTCCCCATACAGAGGGCACTCCCCCTTTGGACCTGAGAGTAAACCACAGTAGAAACAAATACACAATTACATTGTCTCTCAGGTCCAGGACACTACCATACAAAATAGGTCAATCCCTCCCCTATGCCTGGGAGATAATGGAGTCAAGTGCTGTATTAAACTCCATAATCTCCAAACATAAATTTTTACAAACCCCCAAAATAACTTAAACACACAAAATCCCCATAAAAGTAACATCCTCTGATAGCCTTGATCTGGGTGACCAACATATCCAAAAATCACCCAGATCAATTCAGGGGTTCAGGAATTTCCTGGAAGTCTTAATTTTGACCAACCACCTGCACGGTTCCATGCCCAAAACTGTTCCAGAGAATCGGGGCTTGCGGTCGGTCTAGTTCGGTAGTCAACAAGCTACCGAACAGAGTCAATAGTCTTACCCTGGAGCTTGATCCCCTTGTTCGGTGTAAAAGTTTTTTTCTAAGTGTTGTGGAACCGAATGCAGGATGCTGGAAGTCCAGCGGTGTTCAGGAGTTTCTGTGTCCGTTTTCAGTTCCATGAGATTCATGCCCTAAGCCCCTCCCTCCCCATATTACCTCTTTTTTTAAATTTTTACTTCGTGTTCGGACCTAGGTCCTGAACGACGCCATCTTTGTGTGGGTAGATGAAGTTCCCGTGGGACACGTCATCTGCCCACACTAGATAGCGCTGTGAAATTCCCGCACATGCCGAATTAAACACTTGGGCATTCGAACGGAAATTTCATCTATTCGTTCATTCGGCAGAAAGACGAAGGAATGAATAGAAATGTCAGATGAACAGACAAACACAGAATATCAATATGACCCCCCTAATAGCATAAGGGAGATTAAAATCTTCCGAATGCCCCTATTCGTTATGCCGCAGGTAGGGGCATGTCTACTAAACAGTGTAAAAATAACCCCCCTTCCAATAATTTGCCCCATCGTGGGGCATCTATTAACCAGTGGCCCGTGTGTGGGGGGGCTATTCAACTAAACGGGGGACATAGGGACCCATGAGTGGCGGGTGGGGGCCCTAAATTACAGTAAGAAGGACCCACGCCCTGCAATTTGACTCAGAGCATTCTGATTGGTTGGCTTGGAATCCAACCAATCAGAGTGCTAGTCCTTTTACACAGCGTGGGAAAATTCCAAAGAACTTTCCCAAGTTGAAAAAAACTAAAAACACATAGGGCCCGTGTGGCGAAAGTAACCTCGCCACTGGTTTTTGGAGGGGCCTATTTGCTAGCCTCCTGCCCTGCGACTAAGGCCCTGGTTTGGAACTGATTTGGGCATATTGTATTTTATTATGCTGCTGGGGACATACTGTGGGTGGCCACCATTTCATGTATCAGAGGCACATGGTGAGAACAATGGATGAAGCACATGGTGAGAACAATGGGTGTCGGCCATTTTAACTCACAGACACTGGACTTTTCTACATGGTGCCATCTCGCCAGTATTTGGTGCACGAAGACATCGTTCATTAGTTTTAAACTATACAACAGGGGACACATTATACAGTAATTATTTTTCATATAGCCTGTATATGTTCTGCAGAATCTGCATTAAACTGTATCTTCCAAACTACTGAACGGATCTGGGTGAATTTTGGATATGTGGTTCACCCAGATCCCCCGGTTCCGAGGATATACTTTTTATTGCATGTTTTGGGGTCCCTGTGATATGTTTTATAATACTGTATTTCTCTGTCTGTGATAATTATATTAACTATTGTGTTCAGTAATCATATCACAGGCAGAGGGGAGGATTTTGTGTGTCTGTGTGTATTGTACGGATTGATTGGTTGTGTTTCAAAACCCTGTGGGCAGTACTATGTTTGTGGATTGTGAATAAAAGAGGCTGTGTGTGCCAGTACAGTCAGTTCTGCTTGACCCTCAAAAACGAAGTGTCGTCTCGTTATTGGGGGAATTGGATTGTATGCTGGTTGCCAGGAGCGTAAGCTGATTGTATGCTTTTCCTGTTCAGCTGCTTACAGCATTCATATGCTTGAGAGCATTCATATGCTTCTCCGGTTCGGTGGTTGTGGTGTCTGCTGCAGTGCTTGGAGTCCTCAGGAAGCGCTAGGAGTATCCTTCAACGGAGGTTCCCAGTCGGGGTGCTAGGTGATCCGTTACAGCCCCCACCTGCCGCTCATGGGTGGGGGTCGGGTGGGGAACGATAGGTCCCCCCTGTAGCAGAACCCATTTGGCTGTCCAATACATTCCCTTCATAATGTTACTGTTGAACCCTAAAAGTTTTCCTGTGAACGTATTATAAAGATTTTCCTGTAACTATATGTGGCCATAACAAAATTCATCAAGTTGTTCGGTAAAAAGCTGTACAAATCTGCTGCTGTATTCACCATCCAAACTAAAGTACCGAACAACCGGACCACCCTGATGTGAAGGGTGGCTGTAATTTACCTCCCTGAATGCTCGTTACATTCCCCCTGTTAAAACACACGAATGCTCTGCTGTATTCCCTGGGTGGCTGCCATTTCGGCAGCCGAACACGTGGGGCGGCCATCTTAAACCCGCGAACAGCGGTGTTTGATCGTCGAGTGTCTGGAACTCAAATCGGACACTGAACTAACCGAACATCGCTAAGACTTCCAGGGCTTCAGAAAGTGCCGACTGGAACTCACCAACGGCCCGTCATTCGGTAGAATGAATCCCACGAACCAGGGGATTCATCCGAATGCTCACTTAACCCTGGATGGAAGATACTTTCGGGACTTTTTATGCACAAACAGAGACCGACTGCAGGGCCAAAACTCATGGAACTATATTCGGCTATTTTGCCCGTGCAGTCGGTCAAATCTTTGCTTCCCCATCACTCCCGAACCCCTGGTCTGACCTGGGTGATTTTTGAATATATTTCTCACCCAGATCAGGGCTACCAGGGGGTACCACATTTAAAGGTGTACCTACCATATTTGGGGCACATCCAAGAATTGGGGAAAAGTAGGCATATTGTAATTATGTTAACTGTTAAGCTAAGGGGAGGAGATGTGTGGGAGGCAACGTCTATGTGATTGGTTACTATAATAATTATGGTGGGTGTCTCCCTTGTAGGGGAGAATCATATAAAAGCAGGAATTTTGTCATTAAATCTCAGTTCTACTCCTGATACTGTGTGTCGTCCAGTTATTGGGAAAGGTGATGGGATATTATTGGATTGCCTAGCTGATTGTGTTTGTTACCCTATTGGATTTACTACTTGTTCCTGAATTATTCTAATACACCAGTGGAGTTAAGCTGTGGGAAATCAGCTCTCCGCTACATTGGTTGGCAGCGTTGGGATCCAGACTCACAGAGGAGCAAGTACCAGGAAAGGCAACAGCACTAATGGATCACGGATAGAGATCGATTACACCACATTAAAACGATCCACTTTAAAGGACCTCCTGGAAGCAAGGGGTATCACCGCCAGTAATAAGACCGTTATGGTTGCAGAAGTCATGGCTGAATACAGAGCAGAAGATGACCCGGCTCTGGTACAGAACAACCCAGCTGAGGAACCAGGGCGGTTGGAATTTCAGAGAGAACTGCAATTCCGGCTATCATTCTATGGGGAAAACCCACAAGCTGATATTATCTCCAGAACCATGACGGAGGTACAGGAGTTTGTACTAAGACAAAGTGTCCAGCAAACTCCAGAGAAGAACCAGACAGTGCCCACGGTACAGGAGAGCAAGCCAAAGATACCGTATCAGGCTTTTAAAACTTATGTGGAAGCAGAGGAAGAGATCGATGCCTTCCTAGAAGACTTTGAGAGACTGTGCAACCTGCATAAGATAAATATCGAGGATTGGGTCCCCATTTTAGCAGGTCGGCTAACTGGGAGAGCAGCAGAAGCGTACCGCACGGTACCAGATGAAGAATTAAGGGATTACCACCGGGTTAAGGAAGTCATACTGGCCAGATATGCCATGACACCAGAAGCATTCCTGGAGGCGGTTCCGGGAACTTAAAATGAATGGGAAAGATTCTCATGTAGAGCGGCATTGAGTTGGATACAGGCGAATAAAGCACAATCCATGGAGGATTTATTACAGATGGTGCTTTTGGAGCAATTCTTCGACGGGCTGGCAACAGACATACAGGAGTGGGTGAGGGATCGCAATCCTGCAAACCTCACCGAAGCAGCAAGAAGGACGGATGACTACCTGGATGCCCGGAGGCAACAGAAACCAACACCAGGTAAAACCATAATACGCCCGAATATAGTCAACACCTACCCTTCAGGTTCAACAGTCCCACCACGACAGCTTCCGCCACCATGCAGCCACCCAACCACGGTTCAGACAGCCTAACACCATTCAGTGTCATCAATGCCAACGCTGGAGACACTATAAAAGAGACTGTCCACAACTTCGGGATCGCACAACATGGATCCGGCCCGGTCCACCACCACCACCACCCAGAGCAGCAGCCCATTGTTACCAGGCAGAAACCACAGTACCTTATGATGCCGGAGTTCCCACCACTACCGTGGAACAGTGCGAAGTGCTACACGAGGCAGATCCCCTTAAGGCCAACGCAGACAACTGCCAACACCCTCGGCAGACAGTCTACCTAGAGGGAAAGGCGGTACAAGGGCTTCGCGATTCGGGAGCCACCATCACTTTGGTAAAAAGCCACCTGGTTCTCACTGAAGCAAGAACCAGCAGAACTGTAGCTGTAAGGGTAGCCGGGGGAGCAGTATACCGGTTACCCACAGCCTGAGTGCATTTGAATTGGGGGGCAGGACATGGGAATGTAGAGGTGGGGTTGATGCCACAACTACCTGCGGAGGTTTTGTTGGGGAATGACTTGGGAAAACTAACCTTAGCATATGAACCGCAGGCACCTGCTCCTGGAGAGGCTCACCCCGTTGTCACACGCCAGCAGGCCCGCACCCAGGACTACAACTCACACCCGGAGGTTCAGGTAAGAGACCCTTCCCCATCTATAGAGTGTGTACCCTGGGCGCCCCCTAGTGAATTTGAAGCCGACCCCACTTTACAGTTGTATAGGGATAAGATAACCACAGGGCAGGCAGGGGCAGAAGGAGAGAGATTTATATGGGAGGGCAAGCTTTGTACAGGGAAACAGAGAAAAGGGTAGACTGGTCAGACCCGGTCGTTAGTCGTCAGTTAGTGGTACCGATCAGAGTTACTCTGGATAGCGCATGATATACCGCTATCCGGACACCTGGGGGTCAGTCGCAACCGGTATCGACTGACCCAGAGTTTTTTTCTGCCCGGGGATAAGTCAGGAGGTACTGCAATACCTGCGACACCTGCCAGAGGGTAGGAAAAAGGGGGGACCGCAGGAAAGCCAAATTACATCCCCTACCCATAGTGGAGGAACCGTTTAGCCGAATAGTGGTGGACATAGTAGGTCCATTAAAGAAGGCTAGCCCCTCGGGCAAGAAATACATATTAACTGTAGTGGACTACGCTACCAGATATCCCGAGGCAGTGGCGCTGACTAACATACACGCAGAAACAGTGGCCGAGGCCCTCATGCGGATTTTCACCCGGGTAGGGTTACCCCGGGAGATTATCTCGGATCAGGGCACTCAGTTAACTACGGAAGTCACCCAGCAGCTCTGGAAGTTCTGTGACATTAGGCGAATCATCAGTGCCCCGTATCACCCCCAGACCAATGGGAAATTAAACAGATACTTCGAACTTTCGCTGAGACCCATCTGGGCTGGGAAAAATTCCTACCCCACCTTCTCTTTGCCTATCGGGAGGTGCCGCAGGAATCCACAGGGTTCTCCCCGTTTGAATTGTTATATGGGAGGCGGGTGTAAGGCCACCTAGATCTCATTAAGGAGCACTGGGAGGGAGACCACAGCCCCGCCGGTACTCCCATCGTACCCTATGTACTGGAGTTCCGGAACCGACTGGAGGAACTAACCCGAGCAGTACGGGAGAACCTCCAAGCGGCCCAGACACGCCAACGCACCTGGTACGATCGGAGCGCCAGGGACCGTAGCTTTCAGGTGGGACAGAAAGTTTTAATTTTAAAGCCCATCCGGCATGACAAGCTACAGGCCGCCTGGCAGGGCCCTTATAAGGTGCTGGAGCAGCGCTGCGATACCACCTACATAATTGGCCCATGTGCTGGCTCGGGGGGGCGACGCATGCTCCATGTGAACATGCTGAAGCCCTACCTGGAGCGCTCAGACGAAGTGACAGCCATTTGTCTCCCAGGCACAGAAAAACCCGCACGCGGGAAAAGAGCCGGTCTCTTTGTCTGTCGGGCTCAGGAAAACCCGCCAAACTCGCCAGTGCCCACACCAATCTCAGGGACCCTCGCCTTGGTCCCTTGACGGATTAGTCTCCGTTTGTGGGGTCCTGGTGTGAAACGCAGACAAGGAAGCATCTACTTTCGAGGTTTTAATACTCCCCCCTGCCTGGCTTCCGTCTATACGAATGGCAACCACCCAGGAAAGCACTAATTAATTACTTCCCTTGCGGTTTCACACCTATGTTGCGAGTGCAAACGTTCTGATTAATTGGTGTGAACGTTCTAATGGGGCACCATGGAGATCCTCGTTCGGGGGATGAACGAGTCGGGAGACAATCCACGAATGCTCCCCCTGGTGGCTGTGGCGAAAGTAACCTCGCCACTGGTTTTTGGAGGGGCCTGTTTGCCAGACTCCTGCCCTGCGATTATGGCCCTGGGATGTATTGCCCTTTAAAGAACTGATTTGGGCATACTGTATTTTATTATGCTGCTGGCCCTTTAAGAACCATCTGGGGACATACTGTGGAGTTACTGGGTGGCCACCATTTCATGTATCAGAGGCACATGGTGAGAACAATGGATGGCAGCCATTTTAACTCACAGACACTGTTTGGACTTTTCTACATGGTGCCATCTCGCCGGTATTTGGTGCACAAAGACATCGTTCAGTAGTTTTAAACTACAGAACAGGGGACACATTATATAATTATTTTTCCTATAGCCTGTATATGTTCTGCGGAATCTGCATTAAACCGTATCTTCCAAACTACTGAACGGATCTGGGTGAATTTGGGATATGTCAGGGTGTGCCTGACTTCCGGCATCATCGGACCCGTGGAGTGAGAGCTCTGTTCCGTGAGAGTCCTGAGAAGCTAGTGTTTCGCTAGAGAAGCGTTTTTGACACGGTTTATAGTTTAGCGCTTATCTGCTGTCTGCTGCCTTTACTGCCTCCAGTGCATAGAAAGCCGGCGATTTGGGAAGCTTACGAGGCACTTGAAAATAAAGCTCCCCGTTCGAGACTGTTAAAAAATTGTTTGGTTATGTCTCCAGCTAAACAAACTAAGCTGACAGATACAGCACGGTATAGCAAGAGGAAGCGCCAAAAACAGTCCCAAGAAGACGCCCAGATCAGAGCACATTCTCCGGAGTCAGGGGATCAGACGGAAAGTCAAATAGATAGACTCGCCACAAAGTAGCGTGGAAAACGGACAGGTGACTAAAGAATACCTGAAGCAGATACTCCAAGACTTAAGGGTTACTATCCGAGATGACTTTACTTCAACCCTCCACTTCAACCCTCCATCGAGAACTGGCTGAATTAGGAGACCGTACTGAGTGTTTGGAGAAGGGGCAGAGGAGCTTCGCTCTGGGCATAACAAGGTGGTAGATAAACTTCATAAATTCGAGAAGGAGAATGCCAAACTTTGGTATAAAATGGCAGATCTGGAAGACCGGTCTCGCCGGAATAACATTAGGTGTCGTGGTGTAGCAGAGTCTGTAACAGGTGACGAAATTCAAACTTATATTGTGACTATTTGCTCTGAGCTGGTACCAGCTTTAAACGGCAATCTGTGGGAATTGGATAGGGCACAGGAGGGGGGGGGGAGGGGGAAGGGGAAAGAGAGGGGGAGGGGGAAAAGAAAGAGGAAAGATAAATCTCCTTGTCAAATTAAACATAAAAGAACCTACATTCACAGAGATAGGCCCGGCTATTACAAGTTAAAGCTAACTATTATTTTTTTCTTAATATGGCTCAATATTTTAATTGTATGTCTATGAATGCCAACGGGTTAAATAGCATCAATAATATGCTTTCAAGAAACACATTTCTGTATAAGGAACCCTCCTACCTTTAATCCCATTAAATACCCACAAATTTACCACGCTTTCTCACCTCACAAATCAAAAGGGAAATTCCCGTTCGCATGTCCAGGTGTTTCATTGGGCATGTGCGGGAATCTAACAGTCTATCTAGTGTGGGCAGATGACGTGTCCCACAGG
This sequence comes from Pelobates cultripes, assembly GCA_933207985.1. Taxonomy (NCBI): domain Eukaryota; kingdom Metazoa; phylum Chordata; class Amphibia; order Anura; family Pelobatidae; genus Pelobates; species Pelobates cultripes. The sequence goes on along the minus strand of OW240914.1, from coordinate 1,976,047 downwards.
GACTTCATCTACCATACAAAGATGGCGGCGCCCTGAATCAAGATCAGAGCAGAAAATAAGGAATAAAAAATAGGTAATGTGAGGGGCTTAGGGGCATTTGGGGGTGACTAGGGTGTCAGATGTAGTGGAGGCCGAAGGGGGGTTAACAAAAAAAACCAGGATTCGGCATGACAGTGCCGCTTTAAGGAAGCTAAAACAGACAGACATATTATTCGTAGGGCAATAAGGCTAGTAAATTATTAGCAAGTAAATTAAAGTCCCAATATTTACCAACTAAAATTCCATTCTTAATAGATTCAAACGGCATAAAATTGTACAATCCGCAAGATGTAGTGGAGGAGTTGGGCTCTTTTTACCAAAAATTATATAACTTAAGGCTGGACATAAATACATACCAGCCTTCAAAAAATGAAATATCCGTTTTCCTTAACGAGGTTAATTTGCCTAGATTAACTACTCAACAATGTAATGTTCTTTCTGAACAGTTTTCTGAAGATGAAGTAAGAAAGGCGATATATACACTTCCCAAAAATAGAAGATGGGTTTCCAAATAATTTTTATGTAATTTTTGAAGCTCAACTAACACCATATCTTACAAATTTATTTAATTATTTTAAGGTTGCTGGGTCTTTACCGGAAGAAATGCTTTTGGCCCATATTATTACTTTACCTAAACCAGGTAAAGTGCCCAATGAATGTGTTTAATTTAAGACCGATTTCTCTACTAAATACAGATATAAAACTATATGCAAAAATTTTGGCTACACGAATAAAACCTATGTTAACAGATTTGATTTCACCGGAGCTATCAGGGTTTGTACTGTCAAGAGAACCAGGAGACAATACCCGCCATTTTTTAAAATATAATCACTTGGGCACAAGTCAGCAAACAGAAGGGTTTATTATTAGCCCTCGACGCAGAGAAAGCGTTTGATCGACTAAACTGGTCTTATATGCAGGAAGTATTGCTAAGAATGGGGTTCCCCCTAGCTTTTTTGAGTAATATAAGGGTTCTTTATTCTAATCCTGTGGCCAAAATATATAACTCTGGATTTTTGTCCAGATCATTTCAAATTACAAATGGATCCAGACAAGGATGCCCACTATCCCCACTGATTTTCATTTTGGGCATGGAACCCCCTTGTAAGACATATTAAAGCCCAGAAAGGAATCAAAGGTTTAAATACCCCAATAGGGGATCTAAAAATCGCTCTTTTTGCGGATGATGTCCTTTTATTTTTATCAGACCCAGAATCATCAATACCTCAATTATTGAGCACGCTTGAAAGATATGGCCAATTGTCATATTATAAAAATAATTCTAAAAAATCACAGGCATTGGTATTAGGGCTTTCAACAGCTACTATACAACGCTTAAAATCATTATACCCATTTGACTGACGCAAAACATCCATATCTTATTTAGGTATCAAACTTCCCATAACACAAACGCTGATAATAAAAGAAAACCATCTACCATTAATATATAAATTAGACCACCAACTCAAGACATGGGAAAATAAAGAAAAATCCTGGTTGGGTCGTATACAAACAATAAAAATGATTCTGCCCCATATCCTATATCTTTTTCGGACATTGCCAATTACCATTCCAAATACCATACTTCGGAAGTTCCAGGCACTTATCAATGCGCATATCTGGAAAAGGAAACCCCCACGAATCGCACAAGACCAGGTTTGGCCTCCATTTGCTAAAGGTGGTTTAGGTGTTCCAAATGTCAAAATTTACTATAAGGCTACACTACTTGCTCAAGGTCTTTCAATACTTGAAAGGGTTTCTCCTCCACTGTGGCTGGCACTAGAAAGTGCACGGTTTTTACAAGGCTCATTATCGTTCGCACTATGGTCTGGGAATATAGTACCTAATAAGGCAACAGAGTTGTTCGAAACCACAAAAACTCTTCTCCATAGATGGAGAGAGTCAATTCTCAAACTTTCAGTAGGACAAGATTTATTATTTGTGGCACCTCTGCAGACTCTGACTGTTTTTACTCCAGACCTGCAGTTGGAACCTTGGACACAGCTAGGTGTATGTCATATACGGTCATTACTTAATGGCTCAGGTGCCAAATCATTTCCCGAACTGGTAAAGAGTACTCCTTACCACCCAGAGAAATATTCACATATCTAAGGATTAGGAATATTCTATACATAAACAAAATTAAAGAGATCCAGTCACTAACACCGTTTGCACTAAAATGCACGAGGAAATTACCTAACAGCAAAGCATTGTCTTTTTGTTATAATACTCTGATAACACAGGAGGAACCTAAGAAACTGAAATATGTCCTAAAATGGGAAAGTGATTGTGGCAAAACCAACCTCGCTGGAGAAGCCTGGTTGCTCGCCTGCTGCCTTTGGACTATGGCCCCATGTTAAAAGACATCTTTTTTCCCTGCAGAAAAGACTTATTTGTGCTTTTCTGCCGGGTGTTCGGTAGATTCCATCTACCGAACAACCGCACGAATGAATAGACCACCTGGGAGCTGGAGTGTGCCGGCAATTAACCTCCCTGAAGCTGCGGTTAACCGCAGCTTAATTGAGGAATGCTGGGTGGCCGTCATTCGTATCACGAACACGAGGTCGCTGCCATTTTAAACATGCGAATGCACAGCGGTGTTCGACGCTTAATTCATGGAACTGAAATCGGACACAGTTTTGCGCGAACACCGCTGAAGCCGCCGACCTCCCTTCTTGTTCGGTGAAAGTGCACGAACGGCCTGGTGTTCGGTAGTTTTGTTTGAGTGTTTTGTGCCCCAGATAGGAATCCCATGGAGCCCATTCGCATGAAACTGACTGTGTAAAGACTTTGGCTCCATGGCGATTAAACTGTATTCATGTGGTCTGAGCGCCATTCGCTTAATAATGTGCGCTCAGACCTGAGCTATCTGGGGATATGTAGAACGTATATGTTTTATGTACTGAATGTAACTGTAGGTAATTTTATGTCTTTTACTATTTGTTTTCTGCCATGTGGTTAATGGAGTTTTGCCACTGTCTTTGGAGATAATTGAATTACTTCCCAATTATCTCCAGAGCAGAGAGGAGGGATTGTGATGCATTGTGGGATGGTTGAAATGTGTAAGTCTGTGATTGGTCCTTTTACCCTTTGTGTCCCAGTCTCCCATTTGGTCCCCTAGGGGAGTGTCCGCCAGGTAGGAGACCTGCATAAAAGCCGGGCAGTTAGCCCCAGTAAATCAGTTCCTGCTTAACCCTCAAAGTGGAGTGTTGTCTCATTATTGGGGGAGGATTTACTGTATGCTGTTAGAGACTGATTGCCAGGAGTGTAAGCCGCTTGGGGGCTTTTCCTGTTCGTCTGCTAGCAGCTATTCGTGTGTCTCCAGTTCGGGAGTTTCGAGTATTCCTTTGGTTGCAGTTCGGGAGTTTCGAGTATTCCCTTGGTTGCAGTTCGGGAGTTGGTGAATTCGTGGGATTCCAGTTTGGCAGATTGGTGCTTGCAGTAGCTGTCGGTGCAGCTGAAAAAGGGGAATATCGTCTAAACGGTTTTTAACCTCTTGTGGGCAAAACGGTCCGTTACAGTGATTTAGGGGAATCATTCCCGCTAACAACTTGGTTTCAGGCACAAAGGAAAACTAAAGAGGTTTCCTGTAGTCTTGATCACTGGGAAACTTACTGCAAAGTTATTATGCGATGGTATTGGGTTCCAGCCAAATTAGCACATATTTACCCAGGAACAAGCAACTTATGCTGGCGTTGTTTAAAACACGAGGGATCTATACTTCATATTTTTTGGCTTTGCCCGAGCATTACTAAATTATGGGATGATATAGAAAACATTTTTAGGATAGCACTGAAGGTCACTGTTCCATTCAGACCAGAATGTTTTTTACTCCATATATTCCCTACACAACTTAGGGAAGAAGCAATATATATGATTATTCATTGCTTAACAGCAACAAAAATTTCCATTGCTCATAAATGGAAACAAACACAAACACCAACAATATCAGAGGTACTGAGCAGATTTGATTCTTTTAGCCGAGCAGAGTTAAGGGTAGAGAGGATCTATATAAACGAAGATGGCATCAGTGGTTGGAAATAAGAGATCAGTATGTGCCAATGATGAATATTGCTACATAGCCCTTAAATAAATAAATAAATAAAATAAATATAAAAAGGAATGAAAGAAATCTTTTTAATCTCTTACCCCCCCCCCCACCTGTAGACAAGATAGTGGTTTGCAATATACGTAAGAGAGATAAATGATACTGCATGTGATGTTATTGTTTATAAATTTATATGCAATTGGCAAAAATGTTATGGTCTGTCCCCCCCCCCTGTTTTTCTTTTCTGTATCCTATGTGTTTGATTGTTTGTTTTTTTGGGTCATATCTTTAATGACCGATGTAATCAATATAAAAATTTAAATAAAAACAAGATAAAATAAAAAATAATTTTGGATATGTGGTGTTACAAAATGCCTTTTGTAACTGTTCCTTTAAATGACAAATTGCCCTGCTTCCCTGGATTATGGAGGAGACTATTTGCCAGCCTCCTCCCCCATAACCATGGACCGGGTGTGTATGGCCCTTTAAGAACAGTCTGTGCGTATATTGGGACTTATGGACTTTTTAAGCACATTTTTGGGACATAGAGAAAATTGGGATAAGGCCCCAGACTTGTTTGGGACACTGCCCCTTTAAGCCTGTGTCCCCAGTGTCCCCAGACCTGGTTAAAACCCTTTGTTCCTGGCTATTTCCCACTTGGTTCACTAAACAGGGCTTACTGAACCAAGTACCACACAGGCGGACCACCCAGAAGTGGAAGTGTGCAGGCAATTTACCTCCCAGGCTGGGAGCCTGCTGTAGGTAAATTGCCGAACGCTGGGTGGCCGCTGTTCGCGCAAACAAAAACGTGTCGGCGGCCATCTTTGTTCATTCAAACATGGTCAGCGGTGTGTGCAGCCAAATTCATAGAACTAAAATCGGCTGCACATTTCTGCAAACACCGCTGACCTGTACCTTCTCCCATACTGAACTTTCAGCGGCAGAGACTAAGTCCCATTCGGCGATTTTTTTTTTTTTTTTTTTTTTTTTTTTTTTTTTTTTTTTTTCTCCAGCCTGAAATAGACCGACCGAAATAGACCAACCGCACAGCCCAAATCTATGGAACGGTTTTGGGCAGGAAAATATGCTTTGGTCCTTGCTTGGGTCCCGGGGTGTTTTTGAGAGTGTTTATATTTAAAGTGTTCTGATTCTGAATATGTAATTTTTATGAAGATTGGACGTATATTTTTAAAGTTATAGTACATGTATAAAAACTGTATTTTTCCTGCCTGTGTTAATTATGTTAAGCATGGTGTACCATAATTATATCACAGGCAGAGGGGAGGATTTTTTGGGTAATTGCTGGGAGTGTTTTCTGTAATGTACGTGTGTTATTGGTTGTTCTGTAAAACCCTGTGGGTGGTCCTATGTAAGAAAAACCTGCATAAAAGAAGGCCCTTTGGTGCCAAGTAATACTGATCTTCTTGACCCTCAATACGTAGCCTTGTCTCGTTATTGGAGGGAACTGCTATATCACACTGGGGATTGCTATGCTCTGCATACTCCCCTGAGCTTTTAATCACTTAGCTCTTTTAAGAGCTGTTCCTGTTACGCTCTCCTGGAGGAGAGGTCTTCCCCACACGGTCCTGGAGGACAGAAGCTGATCCAGGGTGGAAGGAAGACTGCGAGACTCCAGTTATGCTACGGCGGTTATGGAGTCTGCGGTGGTTGTGGGGTCTGGTGCGGTGCTTGTGGTCCTCGGCGCAAGCTAGGAAGCGTCCATTAACGGAAGGTTCCGTTACATGTGGTGCACCCAAATCCCCTGGTTCCGAGGATCTTTTTTTTTTTTTTATGGGGTTATTGCATGTTTTGGGGTCCCTGTGATATGTTTTATAATACTGTATTTTCCTGCCTGTGATAATTGTTAGTCTATTGTGTTGAGATAATTGTATCACAGGCAGAGGGGAGGATTTCTGATGTAATGAATGGGAGTGTTAGCTGTGTTGTAATGTGTTGATTAGTTGTTCTTCAAAACCCTGTGGGCAGTACTATGTTTGTAGAATGTGAATAAAAAAGGCTGTATGTGCTCGTACAGTCAGATCTTCTTGACCCTCAATACGTAGTCTTGTCTCGTGATTGGAGGGGACAGCTATACTCACACTAGGGATTGCTATGCTCTGCATACTACCTTGAGCTTTAATCACTTAGCTCTTTTAAGAGCTTGTTCCTGATACGCTCTCCTGGAGGAGAGGTCTTCCCCACATGGTCCTGGAGGACAGAACTGATCCAGGGTGGAAGGAAGACGGCGAGACTCCAGTTAAGCTACAGTGGTTGTGGAGTCTGCGGTGGTTGTGGTGTGCGGTGCTTGTGGTCCTCGGCGCAAGCTAGGAAGCGTCTATCAACGGAAGGTACTCGGTCGGAGTACGGGGAGTTCAGTTACAGTGGCGTTTGCTTATATGAATGGCGGCCACACAGGGAAGCACTCATTAATTGATTCCTTTGTGGTTTTGATACTTATGTTGCGAGGTGTGAACATTCTAACATAACATTCTAAATGAGGTATTGGGGTGGTCCCTGTTCGGCAGATAAATGAATTCCCTTCAGGAAAGCACTCCCGAACGGGGAGTGGGAACAATACACCAAAATACAGGGGAAACACATGTAAAAGAGAAGGGAAACCCAAAAATAGATTGCGGTTCTGCCACAAAGCTCCCCCTAACCACAAGCCGGCATACACACTCTGATCCCACCAGATCGGCTTGTGGATGTCAGTGGGAGTACTCATGGATCCCTTCTCCAGGGCTGTCTCTCTTGACAACCCGTCGGCGTTTGCATTTTGCTTACCGGGTCTATAATGAATGGTGAAGTCATAGGGTTGCAGGGCCAGGCTCCACCGTAACAGCGAGACATTGTCCCCTGAGACCCGGTAAAGCCACACCAATGGGTTGTGATCCATGAGTAGGGTGAATTGCTGTCCATAGAGGTAGGGCTGCAGTTTCTTGAGTGCCCACACCACCGTCAGACACTCCTTCTCGATGGCAGTGTAGCTTTCCTCCCTGGGTAGTAGCTTCCTGCTGAGGTAAGCTACGGGGTGTTCCCTGCCATCGTCCCGACCTGGCTCAGCACTGCTCCCATTCCAAACATAGAGGCATCTGTGTGGACAAGAAAAGGTTTGTACGGATTAGAAGCATCCAAGGCAGGGGCATATACTAAGACGTCCTTAAGGGCTTGGAACGCCTGCTCACACACTGGGGTCCATTTTACCTGTCTGGGTAAGGTCTTGCGGGTCAAGTCGATGAGGGGCTTAGCTAGGGCGCTGTAGTTGGGGACAAACTTCTTATAATAGCCAGCCGTCCCTAGGAAGGCCATCACCTGGGTCTTACTGCGGGGACGGGGCCAGCTGGCTCGGGCTTCTGTGACCCACACCCTACCCAGTGCACGGCTGCCATCCCTAGGTGGCACTTACTGGGTTTTTGAATTAATTCAGTCTCCCTAATCCTGTCTAGTACAGCTCCTACATGTGCCATATGCTCCTCCTAAGTGTCGCTGTATATGGTGATGTCATCCAGGTATGCGCAGGCATAGTCTTGGAGGCCATCCGACAGCTGGTCCACCATCCTCTGGAAAGTGGCTGGGGCATTCTTCATCCCAAATTGCATTACCCTATATTGGTACAGACCAAATGGGTTAACGAATGCCGACTTGGGGACAGCATCTGCCGCTAGGGGGATCTGCCAGTACCCCTTGCACAGATCTATTGTGGTGAGGTACTGGCCACGAGCCATCCTATTGAGCAGTCTATACGGGGCATGGGGTACGCATCCGATACAGTCTGGTCATTGAGCCTCCTGTAGTCTACACAGAACCTTGTGGCTTTGCCTTGTTTTCGCACCAGTACTACTGGGGAGGCCCAAGGACTCTTGGATGGTTTGATGACCCCTAGCAGGAGCATCACTTTAATCTCCTGACTCATACTCTCCCGCACCTCCTCTGGTACTCTGTATGGGATCTGCCGCAGAGGTTGCTGTTTGGGGGTCTCTACTCGGTGGGTGGCCAGTGGGGTATACCTGGGCAGGTTGGAGCACGTTTCCCGCTTTGAAGCCAGCATTTGCTGTGCCTGTCTGCGTTCCTTTTCGGTTAGTCAGTCCCCCAAGTGGACCTCATCTATGGACCCTGCCTGAGTTCCATCCTGCAGGAGGTCCGGCAGGGGAAGATTATCGAAATCGCACAGATGGCGGCTACATCCTCTGTCCGCTCATTGTAGGGCTTCAGCATGTTAACATGTAACAGGTGTAACGTGTAATTGACCCAAGCAAGGACCGATCACATAGGTAGTGTCACATTTTTGTTCCACTACCCGGTATGAGCCCTGCCAGGCAGCCTGTAGCCTGTCGTGTCAGACCAAAACCTTCTGACCGACTTGAAAGCTACGGCTCCTGGCTCCCCAGTGCCTCTGTGCCGCCTGGAGGTTCCCCCTTGTTAAGACACCTCCAGTGTCTTTAGGCAAAACCGCCGTTTAGTAGACCTTCCCCGTCTGCAATATCAGTAACTCCGTTTGCCTAACCTGTAGTGCACGAACCAAATGCAGGGGAAGCGGCAATCTCCCGACCGGGATCCGTGAACGGCTCCAAACTCCCGAACGGCAATACACAAACTGCTGCTAGCCGCCGAACAATAACATCCACCAAGCGGCTTTCGTTTCCATCCAGCAGTCTCTAAACGTGAAGAAGAAATCCCCCCAATAACGAGACAGAAGCTCCGCGTTGAGGGTCAAACAGGATCTCGCTTTACTGTGGGCTACCTGCCCGTATTTATGCAGGTCTCCCACTTAGTGGACACTCCCCTAGGGGACCAAATGGGAGACTTAAATGACAGACAGATATGGAGACATTCCAGACACAGTTTTTACCCACAATGCACTATGATTCCCTCCCCTCTGCCCTGGAGATAATTACCAAGTAACTCAATTATCTCCAGGACAAAGCCAGTAGCCATTTTAAACATAAAACCCAAAAAGACATAATTTTACCAAAAATACATAATTTTACAATAACCGAACATTCTGCATTCGTGTCACATATCCCTAGATAGCCTGGATCTGAGTGCATATTATTAGCGAATAGCGCTCAGATCCCATACACATAGTTCAATCGCCATGGAGTCAAAGTTCTTACAGTCTTTCGGTATACGAATGACTCCATGGGAAGGCTATCTGGGTTAAGTCCTTTCGTATGCTTCCCAAACTCCCGAACGGCCGGTATTCGTATGCTTTCGTGGAGGCAGCCAGGCGTTCCGTTGTTTCAGCGGTGTTCGGCAGAAAAAGTGTCCGTTTTTAGTTCCATGAAAATAGAGCCGAACACCGCTGGGCTTTCGCGTGGTTTTAAAATGGCCACTGCCTCGTGGTCGACATACGAATGACGACCACCCTGAATTCGTGTAATTGAGAAGTGTCTGCGGTTAACCACAACGTTCTAATTGGGATCAATAGGTTAACCAGCAGCACACTTCTCTCCTGGGTGGCCGTCCGTTCGGCTAGTTTGTTCAGGAAAAAAGTCATTCGAATGGCTGGGCTATAGAAAACAGCCATTCATACGAACAGGATAAAACACACGAATACACCTAAAATAAGCAGACAGATGGTTCTGTCACACGCCTCATCAGTTGAGTGAGTTCCTTCAACCGGATTCCTGGGGCACCTCCCGATATGCGAACAGGAGATGCGGCAGGAATCTCTCCCAATCCTTGCTAGTCGCTGCAAAGGTACGGCGCATCTGCTTCAACGTGCCATTGAAGCTCTCGCACAGGCCATTAGTCTGGGGGTAATAGGGGAAGCTTAGGATCGGTTAAATGCCGCATAACCTCCACAGTTGGTGGGTCATTTCAGCAGTAAATTGGGTTCCCTGGTCCGAGAGGATCTCCCTGGGAAAACCCATCAGGGCTTCGGCCACAGTCTCTGCCTGAATGTTGCTCAGACCGACTGCCTCGGAGTACCGAGTCGCGTAGTCCACAATGGTCAGAATGTACTTCTTCCCGCTACTCTGCCGAAAGTGTCTTCAATGATGGATATGTGGTGGAGCAGGGCCTTGTGCCGATCGCCCTGCTTCCCCACTGTAGCAGGACATGTGGTAACCCGACCGGTTACCTCCGCTAGTTCCCTTCCTTGAGCCGATCAGGAATTCTTACAGGGTTAGGGGACTTAGCTCCATGTGCTCCCAGAGCTGCATGGCACTCAGTCCTTGAAGCTTACAAGGACTTTCCCCACTGCATCCCCTGCAAGCTGGAACAGCAGACACTGGTTAACCCCTTAAGGACACAACTTCTGGAATAAAAGGGAATCATGACGGAATATTTCCGTCATGTGTCCTTTTAAGGGGTTAAATCTTCCTTCCCTCCAGTAACCAGTCGACACACGGTTCTGGAGGTTAAAACACTGAGTGTCTTTATTGAAACCAGGCTTCTTATATACACAGACCCCCGCAACGTTGCACCTAAATCAAGCAACAACCAATTAGATGAAACCAAATCGCGCCAATCAGCTTGCCAGGAGGAGAGGAGTTTCACCGCCCAATCAGGCGAAAGGTGCGAAACTCTATTACTCCAATCGGCGCTCGAGGGGAGAGGGGTTTCGCCGACCAGTCAGTAGAAAGGGCATGAAACCCGTTTGAACGGGCACTCCTTCTCAGTTTGGTCGCCTGCGCTCACTCGTGCAGACCAACCAGGAGAATGACGCAAACCTAGTTTGAATGGGCGCTCCTTCTCCCATTGGTCGGCATGGTCTTCCATGTGGCCAGCGGGACTCTGCAGGCGCCAGACTGACTCACAGCTCCAGAGATTCCCCGCTGGCGCACGTCCTTTTCTCCAGGGTATATCTCCACGCAGGTATCCACCAGAGAGATCGTTTTTCCTGGGCAGCTACGAGCCTAGCCTCATAGCTCCCAGGTGGGGGGGAACCAAGACTATCACTCCGTTGGGAGTGGGTAGGGGGGACCGGAGACGGTGTGCGTATGCCTGTTCGGGATACGAATGCTGCCCCTGGGTGGCGTCAGGTGATACGAACTGGCGGCCACCCAGAGGAAGCACGCGCCGCTTGTTTCCCTTGTGGTAATAAGGTGTTTCCCTTGTGGTAATAAGGTGTGGGGCAAAAGGGTGATAAAACATCAATCCAATTGTCCCCCAAAACAAGGACAGAAGGTGCCTGTAGCAAGTGTGTTAAAAAAATGATAAGCTTAGAGTCATGTCTACAAATGCTCGCAGTTTAGGGAATAAGATCCATGAACTTGTGGCAATAATGGCAACTGATATTGTAGATTTAGTCGCTGTTACTGAGACATGGTATAATGAGAAAAATGACTGGGACATAGCAATACCAGGGTACTCTTTATATAGGAAAGATAGGGAAGGCAAGAAAGGGGGAGGGGTGGCCTTGTATATGAAGGATAGCATAAAATCTAGCCTAATAAAAGTTAGTGAGGCAAACATAGAGTCCGTTTGGGTTACGTTAGAATTTGGTAATCACACAGTAACTCGTGTAGGTGTGATTTATAGGCCCCAAGGACAAATTGAAGAGTTAGATAATCTACAAGTTGAGGAAATAGCTAAAATGACAATGAAGGGGGAAGTTATCATCATGGGTGACTTTAATCTTCCTGATGTAAATTGGAAAACAAAATTAGCTACTTGTACCAGGAGCACACATATTCTAAACTCCCTACTGGGATTGTCCCTAAAACAAGTTGTTGAGGAGCCAACTCGTAAAGAGGCCATACTAGATTTAGTGTTAACAAATGGAGATTTGGTATCAGATGTTACTGTAGGTGACAGTTTAGGATCCAGTGATCATCAGTCAGTGTGGTTTAATATAAGAACAGTGACTGAGTCACACCACACAAAAACAAAAGTTTTAGACTTTAGAAAAACAGACTTTTCTAAAATTAGAATATGGGTAGAGGAGTCATTATCAGACTGGAGCAATTTAAATGGAGTCCAAGAAAAATGGGATTATTTAAAAATTGCACTATTGAAGGCAACAGAAAATTGCATTAGGCTTGTCAGTAAAAGCAAAAAATTCAAGAAACCACTGTGGTACTCTGCAGATGTGGCCAAAATAGTTAAAAACAAAAAGTTAGCATTTAGGAATTATAAAAAACCCAGAGTGAGGAAGACAAAATGATCTATAAGATTAGGCAGAAAGAGGCTAAGCAAGTTATAAGAGCTTCCAAATCACACACAGAAGAGAAAATAGCACAGTCAGTAAAAAAGGGGATAAAACATTTTTTAGATACATAAATGAGAAAAGAAAAGTAAAACAAGGATTAGTTAGATTAAAAACAAAAGAAGGAAGGTATGTAGAAGGGGATAAAGGTCAGGCTGACTGCCTCAATGAATATTTTTGTTCTGTATTTACAGAAGAAAATTAAGGAAAGGGACCTCAGTTGAGAAAAAGGATAAATTAGTCATTTATTACACGTGAGTTTACAGAGGAAGAGGTTCTATTTCAACTGTCAAAAGTAAAGACAAATAAGTCAATGGGACCTGATGGAATACACCCAAAGCTATTAAAAGAGCTTAGTGGTGTACTAGAAAAACCATTAACAGATTTATTTAACCAATCATTGTTAACAGGAGTAGTCCCAGAAGATTGGAAGTTAGCGAATGTTGTGCCCATTTACAAGAAAGGTAATAGGGAGGAGTCGGGCAACTATAGGCCAGTAAGCCTTACTTCAGTAGTGGGGAAAGTGATGGAAACCATGTTAAAGGATAGGATTGTTGAACATCTAAAAACACATGGATTTCAAGATCAGAGACAACATGGGTTTACTTCAGGGAGATCATGCCAAACTAATCTTATTGATTTTTTTGATTGGGTAACTAAAATTATAGATCAGGGTAGTGCAGTAGACATTGCTTACCTAGATTTCAGTAAGGCTTTTGACACTGTTGCACATAGAAGGCTTATCAATAAACTGCAATCTTTAAGTTTGGATTCAAATATTGTTGAATGGGTAAGGCAGTGGCTGAGTGACAGGCAACAGAGGGTTGTAGTTAATGGAATATATTCGAAGCTTGGACTTGTCACCAGTGGGGTACCTCAGGGATCTGTACTTGGACCCATTCTCTTTAATATTTTTATTAGTGATATTGCAGAAGGTCTTGATGGTAAGGTATGTCTTTTGCTGATGATACTAAGATATGTAACAGGGTTGATGTTCCAGGAGGGATAAGCCAAATGACAAATGATTTAGGTAAACTAGAAAAATGGTCAGAATTGTGGCAACTGACATTTAATGTGGATAAGTGCAAGATAATGCATCTTGGACGTAAAAACCCAAGGGCAGAGTACAGAATATTTGATAGAGTTCTAGCCTCAACATATGAGGAAAGGGATTTAGGGGTGATTATTTCTGATGACTTAAAGGTAGGCAGACAATGTAATAGAGCAGCAGGAAATGCTAGCAGAATGCTTGGTTGTATAGGGAGAGGTATTAGCAGTAGAAAGAGGGAAGTGCTCATGCCATTGTACAGAACACTGGTGAGACCTCACTTGGAGTATTGTACACAGTACTGGAGACCGTATCTTCAGAAGGATATTGATACCTTAGAGAGGGTTCAGAGAAGGGCTACTAAACTGGTTCATGGATTGCGGGATAAAACTTACCAGGAAAGGTTAAAGGATCTTAACATGTATAGCTTGGAGGAAAGACGAGACAGGGGGGATATGATAGAAACATTTAAATATATAAAGGGAATCAACACAGTAAAGGAGGAGACTATATTTAAAAGAAGAAAAACTACCACAACAAGAGGACATAGTCTTAAATTAGAGGGACAAAGGTTTAAAAATAATATCAGGAAGTATTACTTTACTGAGAGGGTAGTGGATGCATGGAATACCCTTCCAGCTGAAGTGGTAGAGGTTAACACAGTAAAGGAGTTTAAGCATGCATGGGATAGGCATAAGGCTATCCTAACTATAAGATAAGGCTAGGGACTAATGAAAGTTTTTAGAAAATTGGGCAGACTAGATGGGCCGAATGGTTCTTATCTGCCGTCACATTCTATGTTTCTATGTGAACATTCTAAATGAGGTTTCGGGGTGGTCCCCGTTCGGGAGCTGAACAGAAAACGTTCGTATGAGCTCTCCCGAATGGGGAGCAGGTAAAATACATGAATATAACACAATTGCATATAGATACATGGGGAAACTCAGAGTACAAGGGAAAATCGTGAGAATACACATTGGGAACACAAAATACATGGCAAAACATATGGATATTCCGTGGGCATGGCACTTAGGGGCGGTGGCCCGCTACACCCACTTTCTAGCAGACATCACAGGTCTGACAATACTGCCTCATCCTTCGAGATGCCTGGCCAGAAGAAGCTTCGGGTGAGCCGATGCTGAGTACGACCCTTTTCCAAATGCCCTGCCAGGTCCTGCCAGCTATCTTCAATAGCTCATGCAGATATTTCTGGGGTGCCACCAACTGCTTGGTGGTAGTAGGAGCTGTCCCTGCCTTCCCCTTTTCCGTTATGCGGTATAGCAATCCCCTATCCCAGATAAATCGTTCCCAGTCCTTCCCTACCTGACCAGTGGCTACCATATCCCTGTACACCTGGAGGGTCTGAACCTCCCTCCCAAACTCAACAGGTTTATCCCAAGGCAAGGGAACCAAGGCAACGGGGGAACAACGGGGCACCAGGGTTATGGGGCTAGCCCGAGGGGCCTGTCTATAGCGGCGACTACGGGGAACTAGGGTAGGGGGACTAGCCCATGGTGTCTGTTTACGGGGCTGACTGCGTGGGACTAGGGTATGGGGACAGGTACATGTGCCTACCTGAGGCTCAGAGTGTGAGCCGTGCCGGGTGGTGCGGACTTGCTGTCGGTCATAACCGGGTACGTTTCTTCCGGAGCCTGGAGGGTCACATAGGTGGAGGTAAATTGGCCCAGGTCATTGCCGAGCAGCACTTCTGCTGGTAACTTATCCATGAGCCCGACTTCCACTCTCTGGGCTCCAGCGCCCCAGTCGAGGTGAACGTGAGTAGACGGTGGATGGACCTCCCCCCACTACCCGGACGGTGACCATACCTCCGGTCTTCTCCTCCTTGGTAACAAGCTGAGGTCGAACTAGAGTTGGGGTGGCTCCGGTGTCTCGCAGCCCTTGGAACCGGCTGCCTGTGGTGGTCCCGGTTGTTGGTGGCGGCCTGAATAGGGTTCACTTCATGCACTGGTTTCCTCGTGGGGGTGCTGGGGTTCCGTGGGGACAGCCTGGTAACTGAGGGCGGCTGCTCACGGGGCAGGAGGGGCCACTGGGGTTTGCTTCTGGACTGGGGACAATTCTGCTTGACGTGACCGGGCTGGTGGCACTGAAGGCATCGCTGGTCTGCCCCGGCCGGTGCTCGCTGCGGAGTTGTCTGAGCCGGGGACCCCCTGAGCAGGACAGTTGCAGTGGGGTTAGGTTATGGGAGAAGTCGGTTGGGGTGTCGGTAGCTGTGAGATGTGTTGGGGCCGCCGGGTATCTGCATACTCGTCGACCTGCTAGGCTGCTTCAGTTAAAGCCTTGGGCTGTCTGTCTCTCACCCATTCCTGCATCTCGGTAGGGAGTCCATTATAAAAGTGCTTCAGCACGAACAACTGGAGGATTTCTTCAGGAAAATTCGCCTGCTGGGAGTTCATCCACTTCTGTGTAGCTTGGGTGATGCGACAGGCCCACTCCGCATGGGAGTCCTTCTCTCCCTTCTTCGTCTCCCTGAACTTTCTGCGGTATGCCTCCGGGGTTATGGCATATCTGGCTAGCAGGACCTGTTTTACACAGCCGTACGGCCCGGTAGGCATTTGCCGCCTTCCCTGCTAACTTTCTGGCTAAGATGGTGACCCAGTTTGTGGGGGCAACTTCTTGTAGGATGCACTGGCGTTTGAAGTCCTGCAGGAAGTCGTCAATGCCCTCCTCTGCTTCCTTGAACTCCTTGAAGGCGTTGTATTTGTATTTCGTCTGATTGTTGGGGTGTTCGCACCATTCTTCTGAGCCAGGACATAGGCTTTTGCCTATGACAAGTTCCTGGCCATGATTTCTGCTGAGGGAGTATCTCCACAGTAGGCCAGGCGCCGGGCCATTTCTTTGTCGAGAGCATCTTTCTCGCTCTCCCGCTGCGGTACAGCTGCCTTACCATTTAGGCGTTTGTCCTCCATGAGGGTGGCAATTAGATCAGCCTTGGTACGAGTGCTGGCTGATTGCCCTATGGCTTCCAGCAAATCTTGTAATATTGGCCTCTTTAAATTTGTGTAGTCTATGGGTCTATTCGGCTCACGAACGCTGGTTCCGTACGGCTGGGAAGTGCAATCCCACCGCTTGCCACCAGTTGTAGCGGACCATGGTTAACGCGACCGGTTACCTCAGCTGATTCCCTTCCTTCAATCGGTCAGGAAACCTTTAAAGAGACGCATTTCCCTCCCCTACCCCCTGTAACTGGACGACACACAGTCCTGTTGTACAACGCAATTTTATTGGCCACACATGGCTTTTATGCATAACCCCCTACAAGGGGTCTACCACACAATTATGCAGGGCCATGTCCCAAGATCCTCCCCCCTCCCTGGGGTCCCAACACGGGAAGGTACTCCGTTCCCTTTGTCCCCCAACGCCCGCCACTAAATCCCCAGGGTTCCGCACACCAACTGCCAGGGCTCTTCTTCCAAGGAGACTATGTGGGAGTCTAGGCGTGGGAGAAAGGGACAGTCCCTTTGTCTCCCAGGCACAGAAAAAGCCAGTCTGCGGGAAAAGAACTGGTCTCTTTGTCTCTCGGGCTCAGGAGAGCTCGCCAAACTTGCCAGTGCCTCAGAAGTGCCCACATCAATCTCTGGGACCCTCACACCGGTTCCTTGATCGTCTAGCCTCCATTTGCTAGGTCCTGGTGTGAAACCCAGACAAGGGAAACGTTTCCTTTTGGGGTATCAATGCTCCCCCTACCTGTTTGTCTATACGAATGGCTGTCACCCAGGGGAGCACTCATTAATTACTTATCTTGTGGTTTCTCACCTATGTTGCGAGTGCGAACTTTCTGATTAATTGGTGTGAACGTTCTAATGAGGCAGCAGGGAGGTCCTCGTTCGGGAGTCTAACAAGTCGGGAAACAATCCACGAACGCTCCACTCGTTAATTGTTTCCCTTGCGGTTTGTGGTTTTGACTCTTATGTTGCGAGGTAGGAACATTCTATATAAATACACAAGAACGGCTCAAAAACGGGGAGGATAATAATTAATGTATTCAAATAACACAATATCACTAGGAAATAAAGTGGGCTGCTTCACAACTAATATGAGCGACTATTAAGGATGAAAGATCACCAATAAGTGTAAGCACTCCAATAATAAAGAACTAGATAAGTATAATAATGTCCACCACTTCAGCAATAAACATGTTAACTAGAATCTCAGCCACAACTCTAATTAGCCAGACAAAACATGAAAACACACTCTGTTTGGCTTAAAAACACATATAGTGCCTATTTATTAGAAACAAAAAATAAAAAACGAGAAAACACACAAAGCAATGTAAACCAGCAAAAAAAAAAATCCCTGACAGCTGCCGGATACAATTTAGCAGGCTAGAGTATCACTAATTAGCCTTTCCACATAATGCAAAAATAAACTTGTCAATCCGGTTATTCAAATGTAATAATTCACACAAGCACCTCGTACAAATAAGGGTTTCCCCCAAAAAGTCATAAATCCAGCTCCAGTGAGGGGTACCAGAAAATAAAAACATTAAAACATACAAAAGTTTGTAAAATAAAAGGAAGACAGGAAAAGAGCTCAAAAACCCGCCCGGGAGGTGCAGGTAGGCTGAGGGTGTTACACAGGGACTTCCAATAGTAACTTACCCTATTTGCCACACTGCACACCGGGCTTAGGGAGCACGCCAATGACCCTGCTGAATCCTGCTTCAGGTAACCGCGTTGAGGAATGTCCGGTACCAGGAACCGTAAACCAGGAGGTAGAGGTTGTGCTGGGGTCGTGCTGAGATCGCAGTCAGGCAACGAAGTGGTGAAAAAATGAACACGGTCTACGCGTTTCGTCTGCAGATCAGACTTTCTCAAGACTGGTGTGTGAAGAAATTCCTCTATTTGGCTTCAAAATGACAATTTGTTGCATGTTAGCTTTCCCTATGGCATTCGGTAGGTAAAACTACCGAATCGAGACCACCCCGTTGCCCATTATGAGTACTTTACCTCCCTGCTTGCTGGGCATGTTCGACAAAAGTTCTGCACGAACTGTATGCGTCGCCGCCATTTCAGTGTCGAGTGTCTGGAACTGAAAACGGTCACTCAAATAGGCGAACACCGCTGAATCCTCCATACCTTCGGTAAAACCACACTAAAGCTACCGAATGACCGGGCATTCGGTAGGAAGACTCGCTAACAGATGGGGAGTTAAGCGAACCCCGGATGGCATCTGGATGGCCGGCCGTTCGGGAGGTTTTACACGCGACCTAAGACCAACTGCAGGGCCAGAATTTGTGAAACTGTTTTCGGCTACTTTGCCCGTGCAATCGGTCAAAACTTCTAAGTCCCATATCTCCCGAACGGCTGAACCGAATGGACTGATTTTTTCATATGTTGGTCCCCCAGAGTACAGTTATCAAACTGGCCCAAATGTATGTCTGTACCACAAGTCTTTGGGGTACATCCAGACTTTGGGGAAATTATGTTCCGTTTTAATTATGTTAAAAGGTTATCTGAGGGGAGGAAATGCACAGTATGGATATTGTTATCATTGGTTGAACAGTTAATTATATGGGAGGCTCCCTTGCATGGGCAGAATCCCAGAAAAAGAGAATACCTGTCACTAAATCCTTAGTTCAGCTTTGTACCCTTCTTCTGACTACGTATGCTGCTTGGGAGTTCGTGTGTTTTACTGAGGGAATTATCCAGGGACACTATTGGAACTACACTGGGATTCGTCTACCATAACTACCGAACAGAGGGCTATGTTCACTAGGCTCTGGCGGTTCGGGAGGAAACTACCGATTGAGGTTTAAATGCACTTGGTTTCCTTACATGGTGTTCATCACAACAAAGATCAGCTTATATACACATTACTTAATAGATCAATTGATATCATACAATGCATTACTAATAGGACTGTTGATTGTAATCATATGCTGCATAGCAAATTTAGTTTAAAACAGTAAATAATAAACATTAGGAGGATATTCCTCAATAATAAACATTAGTTAATAAACTAAAAAAATATATAACATTAAAAATCAAATAGACATAACCTCATAGGCAAATAGACCATAATAGTAGAGGCAACTCCATAGATAGACTATGGACCAATCAAGTGACCAGATATGCAGGGCTAATTGAGTAAGTTAATAAATTAAAAATAAAACAAATGAGACAAATGAGGAAAATGAGGCTATCGTGGAGGGGGGGGGGGATTGTCATATCTTCACTATACAACAGAGGGTCAATAGGAGGTCCCTACGTCCATATATAAACACATGAGGTATCTCAAAAACTTAAGACATAAGACTGCAAGCAGTGGTTTTGGTGGAAAATGATAATAGAAAAAACGAATAGAAAAATAACTAAAAAAAACATATCCACTTGCTGGGGGATCTGCTCAGACTCATCATGTGCAACCAGTCTACCTAAATGAACAAAAGTGGTTATGGTAGAGAGGAAAACAAAAACCTGTTAGACAATCTGTTCAATGTCTTCATTGAGCCCATAGGGGTTAAACATATTCAATTTGAATATCCAGTAGTATACATTAATTATCATTCTCCCCGTTTTTGAGCCTTTCTTTTGTATTTATATTGGGTTTGTCATTTAGAGCGCTACTTAGTGGCTTGAATGGGAAGATTCACATTTTAGGAGATTTACCTGTTATTAGATATCACTATTTTATAAAACCTTTTTTATTATAAAACTTTTTTTTTATATATATATATATATACACATTGACATTTATATTTCGTGCTTATATACCCCTTGAATGTTAGGACTGTTGTTTGGGTGTCATATCTTTACTATACCGAAGTCTGTTATGCCGTTGCTTAGCTTAACTGACAGAATGAACAGAAGGAAAGAACTTCCAGCTACCCCTCCCATCCAGAATGATCAATCAATCAAATCTCTTTTCTTTGATTTAGAGAAAACCCTAAAAACAGAGATGCGTGATTGGTGGGATAGTGTGTTATTGGAAAAGTATTTGGAACATAAAATTATCCTCAGAGGTTTGAGGTTTGATAAAAAACCCTTTTTCTCGGATCACTTAGAACTGGAAAATGAATGGCTGGGTGCATTGGACAACTGTTCCATAATCCTTATGCAAATTTTGGTCAAATATAGACCATTTAGGTTAAAGAACACAGAGTCTGAGAGAGAACTCTTACACTGGAAAATCAATGCCTCTGATAACAGGGAATTAATTTCACATTTGGATCAGACGGTTAATGTTAAGATAATTACATATGAAAAACAAATCATTAACAAAAAGAGTTCCAAGTTCAAGAGGGACCAAAACGATTACGATAATGGCCTTGTACTGGCAGAGGAAACCACTGAGACAGATCCCTCCCCAGCATGTCACATCAGGATAGTTCTCAGAGGTCCGGACAAAAAGGTTACTACAGGTTACCTCATAAACGTCGCCCTACAAGGGATGATTCCCCTTACCGTAATAACACCATCCACCACCCTACGGCAACGATGACCAAGCTTATACTCCTAAGTGTCCTAGTTGGCGTCAGAGGGAACGAGGTAATCCTAACCACATTCCTCTGATTGGCCAGCGTCGCATGACCAATTACAATCCACCCACAAGGGACCCTCACCCTCCGTCTGTACCAGAGAATTTAGGGGCTCTCCCTAAGACCTGTAAGAATACAGAAGTATCTAATGATTTTTTTAGGGGGAGGCCTCCTACACAACCCCAGAACGTTTCCGTCATTTACAAAAACCGGTGACAGAAAGAGAGATGCCCCCATAGAGGAACAAGGGTAACGGGAATGCAATCCCAACAAGATGCTGCGCCTCCCTTGAAAGGGATCTTCAATCTTTCTGAATACAGACTTAATCCCACCGAACTCCTACTGCTCAATAAAGGTTTGAATTTTGCACCTATGAGAAACCCTCTTGGATTTATTTAAGGACTTCAATCATTTCATCAGAACAACCCTCGCGAGATCCTTCAATATCAAGGAAGCGAACAGTGTTAATCATTGCCCTGCTTTTTAAATAATCCCCAGGATAGAATTGTGTTCAAGAACCTAATGTCTCTTCTAGATGAGCAGCAGAGCATCAATAAAGAGATTGATGCAATGGAAGTCCTTAATGCCAACATCACTACGGGTTTGAAACCTCCTACCACATACTATCCTGTGGCAGATAAAGGTAACTTCATACTGATCTTCTACGAATTAGTGATGAAGGACTTCAGGATGTTGGAGTGCAATGGGAATAACTATCATAGGAGAATTTTACCTGAAAATAACCTTACCCAGGCGGAATTAGGAGCTTTGAGAAACCTAAAGAAAAACTGCAACATTATCATCAAAGAAGCAGATAAGGGTGGAGTTATCGTTATCTTGAATAGGGAAAATTACTTAAAAGAGGCACAACGAATTTTGGGGGACACATCGTATTACAAGTCACCACCCAATAATCCAACAGCCCGTTTCAATAAGGAACTTCGTGTCATGGTTGATAGGATCTTTGAAACGGGATCCATTGAAAAAACAGGGGATATGACGAGATCAATCTCGCCACGGTACATTGGAGGAGCAGGGTTGCCTGCCTGCACCCTTGTGACTATGGACCGGCAGTTAAACAGTCTATTTTACTGTGCAGAAAGGCTCATTAATGCCTTTCTGCACAGCCGTTCGGTAGATTCTATATGCCGAACAAACAGCCATCTATTAGCCTTGCAGGAGCCGTGGGGAGCCGGCAGGCGCTGTTAATTGGCTGCCCAGAAGCTGGCGTGTGCCGCCAATCTACCTCCCTGAAGCCCCAGTTAACCGTGGCTTAACGAGCGTGTGCAGTCAATTGACCACCCAGTAGCTGCGGTTAACCGCAGCTTAATTGACTGTTACTGGGTGACCGTGGTTACACTTAGCGGCCGCTAGGTGGCAGTGTTATGGAGCTCCCCGGACGGCAAGCGGTGCTCAGCCCGGAATTAGTGCACTAAAAGCGGACACTTTTACGTGCAGGCACAGCTGAGCCTCCAGCCTTCCCTGCTTCTATTCGTGGCTATTTAACCGAACACCTGATCATTCGGGACTTTGTTTTATGTGAATGCTTTAACCCAGATAGCACCGCCGTGGAGAATATTCGTGTAATTAAAGACTTTGGCTCCACGGCAATTGAACTGTGTGTATAGGATCTGAACATTATTCGGTACAATTGTGCGCTCAGATCCCAGCTATCTGGGAATGGGTTATATGTATATATTTTATGTGATAAATGTAACATTATGTATTTTAGTGTTTTATGGTAACCACGTGGGTAATGGCGATTTGCCTCTGTCCTGGGAGATAATTGGATTACTTCCCAATTATCTCCAGGGTAGAGGGGTGGGAATTAGGATGCATTGTGGGAATGTTTTACTTGTCCCTTGTCACAGTCTCCCATTTGGTCTCCTAGGGGAGTGTCCACCAGGTGGGAGACCTGCATAAATACTGGGCAGGTAGCCCTGAATAAACCAGATCACTGCTTGACCCTCAACACGGAGCTCTGTCTCGTTCTTGGGGGGATTTACTGTATGCTGTTAGAGACTGATTGCCAGGAATGTAAGCCGCTTGGGTGCTTTTCCTGTTCGTCTGCTAGCAGCTATTCGTGAGGTTCCAGTTCGGGAGTTTGGAGTGCTACTTTGTATGCAGTTCGGGAGTTTGGGGCATTCCCTTGTATTCAGTTCAGGAGTTTGGTGTTTTACAGTAGCTGCCTGTATATCTGGAAGGGAAGATCTACTAAACGGCGGTTTAATCCTTTTATTCCTGGGGGAGTCGTAACAGGGGATATCTACTCTCTGATCATGGTGACACCCTGATTTTTTTTACTACCTTCCCAAGATCCACAAGTCCCTCACCAACCCTCCTGCACGTCCTATCATCTCCTCCATTGGTTCTTTAACAGCTCCCTTGTCAAAATGGGTTGATATCCATCTCCAAAATTTTGTACTTAACTTGCCCTCATATATCAAGGACACCGGTCATGTTCTCTCTATAATTCAGGAAAGTGATTGGCATGAGAATTATTGTTGGGTGACTATAGATGTCGCTTCCCTTTATTCAAACATTGAACATGGTCTAGGCCTGAAAGTTTTAGAACACTTCCTCTATGCTGACCCGTTACTCCCTCGGGGTCAGGCAGAAGCTTTACTGGATAGTGTTTCTTTTATTTTAACCCATAATTATTTTCAGTTTAACGGGAAGTTTTACTTACAGACGAAGGGTACTGCAATGGGGGCGAGCTTTGCCCCGTCTTACACAAATTTGTTCATGGGCTTTTGGGAACTAACGAATATCTATGACAATGAACGATGGAAGGAAAGTCTAGTCATATATAGACGCTTCATTGATGACATCCTCATTATTTGGAAGGGCGAATATGAGGAGATTGATAAATTCGTTGAGGACCTCAACACCAATGATTGGGGCCTGTCTTTCACCAGTAAGAAAAGCAAGTTGGAGATTGAATTCCTTGATTTAATCCTATGCGGCCGAGACTGGCAGGTAGTGACAAGAACATATAAGAAACCGGTGGATGTCAATGGTTTTTTTACACTCTGCCAGTGGGCATCACCCTACCTGGATCAACAACATCCCGTTTGGACAATTTGTAAGACTACGCTGCAATTGTACCTTCCTCACAGAGTTCGAAAGGGAAGCTCTTGATCTGTGTCAACGCTTCTTGGAAAAAGATTTTGATCCTACATGCTTATAATAGAGCAAGAAATTTTTTTTTTTTTATAAATCTTTATTTTCATGCGATAAAAGGACAGACATGTTAATATTGCCGCAATCCATATGTACATGGCTCACAGGAACATGCTACATTAAATATACTGTTAAGATACATTTCGCATTTTTTTTTTTAAGTTATATTGGGCTGGGATGTTGTAACGTGGGCCTTAACTGTGGAAGTTTTGGGTGAGTGTTCACTCGACTATGTGTGCCAGCGCAGTTACCTTGAAGCCATCTAGCGTGTGGGGCATGCAGTATTCGATAAGCTTTTGTTTGTGGGAGTCAAATCCCCATCTGATCTCTGGTATCTGTTTGGTTATGGTACTCCATATGGTGTTCAGGGCTAGAGCCGTGTTTGGTGTATGGGGAGTCGTGGCACTCCCTTCAGCGGCATCCTATATGGTTTTAGGTTATGTCTATTATACCTTCCTTCGTACGCTGCATGGCTCTTGCCTGGACTGGAGGTGCGCTGTGTGGCTTAGCTAAGTATAGTGATGAAGGTGGCTGTGTGTAAGCATGTTGTAATAAATGTTTGAGTCTAGTGGGTGTCTAGGTGGGTGGGAGCTGTATGGAAGCCTATCTGCGCCCAGAGGGCAAAGAACCCACGGCGTGAGAGGAGGAAGAAAGCGTTAGACTATGTGTGAGTGTAAGGCTCCCGTGCTGGTAGTACCCTATTACCCCAGGGCGGGGGGGGGGGAGGGAGGGAGTTGTCGCCAGAGCCGGCTGGTGGGGCCTCCAATAGGTCGCTATCCCACTATAACAGAAAGAGGTGAACCAGTAATACTAACGCTTGTAAGCGTAACTAAACATTTTAGTAAGAGAGTCTCAGTAAAAGTCCAAAAGTCCCAGACCGAGCGCGTCATTTCAGGACTTGGTGTCTCCATGGGGTCTGGGTGTAGCCGTTGTTGTTGCTTCAACCCTCCTTTGTCGGTGGCCTGGCAGTGGCGTTGAAGTTGTCGGCAGAGTTGGGAGTCCCAATGTCGCCATTAGAGCTGGGCCCTCAGAGGGATCCGTGGCCTTGTAATGTTTGTTGTCTTTGGTAACCCATAGGGTCCCCGGAGTCGACCACTTGTAGGTAATGCCTGCTGCGTGGAGTGGTTTAGTAAGTGGTTGCATTTGTTTGCGCCATAGTAGTGTGGCTCTGCTCAGGTCTTGAAAAAAGGATAATCGGCAATCCTCAAATTCCATAGGAGTCTTTCCCTGGAGCGCTGCTAAAAGTCCCAATTTGTCTGACATAGACTGGCACCGTAATATGATGTCTCGCGGTGCTGCGCTGGGTGCCTGCGGGGATTTCGCAATTCTGTAGACTCCGTCGAATAAGAAGGTTTTGGCTTGTCTGGTTGGAAGTAGTGCAGCTACGAGGCGTCTGATGAAATGTGGTAGTTCCTCCAGTGGGATGGATTCCTGCACCCCTCTGATTTTGACGTTTTTGCGTCTCCCCCTGTCGTCCAGTAGGTTGACTTGTCTGGAGAGGGCAGTCTGTGTGGTGGTTAGTTTTTGTACTTTCTCCCCCAGCTCTTGTAGGCCTTGTTTCAGGGTTTCCACTTCATTCTCTGTAGCTTGTGTACGTAGTGTCACAGCATTTACATCCCCTTTTAGCACTGCCAGGTCAGCCTCCCACATTTGCCTGAGGTTTTGTTGCAGGCTTGTCAGCATGGCCTGGATATCACTCCTGGATGCTGGGGCATTATCCTCCATTACCCGTGGGGGAGCTGCATGACATGGAGTGAGTGGGCTATCAGGTGGTTCTCCTTCCTCTGAGGGCAGTGGAGAGGAGTCCCGATGGGACGTGGTCTGCGCTGCACTTGGGGCCTGCAACATCTGGCCTATGTCGCGCTGGGGCCTTGGGGTATGTGTGGGTGGTTTCTGAGACTTGCGCCCCATCTCACCTGTGTGTGGCAGGCTGTGGTACCAGTCCTCCAGAGCAGGTGAGCCCCAGGGCCAGATTCCCTCCTCTGAGTCTCTCTGCCGTCCGCCCGCGTGGTAGGCCTTACCGCCTCTGCGTCGTGTTTTGGAGCCGGGCGCAAGAAAAAACGGCATCGGCGGCTTCGGCTGGCTGTCCTGGTTTTAGACCCAGCGTCTGTGACCAAGGTCGGTATCGGGTGCTCCCAAATCGGCTGGATTATGAGTATCCAAGCGGGAGCTCCACTATTGTGCGTCCGCTCGGTTCCGTTGTCAGGCTCCGCCCCCCTAGAGCAAGAAATTTGAATAGAGAATCTCTTTTGGCTACAACAATGGAAGAGGTTGACAGATCAGAACCCGTTGTCTGTCCAGTCTCATCAGATACACATGAGGATGTTCTGTCACTATTGGCTGCACAACCAGCCAGTAAAAGGAAGAAATGTTGTCTATTCAATATCACTACTAGGGATGTTTCGACACATAAGGGCCCTATCTTCTCCACTGCTTTCAACTGCAAGTATGAGCAGATCATTCAGATCCTACAAAGCATTGGCCGATTTTTAAGTTTAGACCCGTGGCTTTGCTTTAGTATTTCCAATGAACCGAGGGTCACTTTCAGGAAGAACATGAACCTTAAAAATCTGCTGGCTCCTTCTCAATATAAACTGGTTGACACTGTGACTCTACCTATACATCAAAAACCTGGGAACTATAGATGTGGCTCTGTACGCTGCCTCACATGTAGCTTTATGTTTCATGGAAACACCGAGTTTGGATCCCCATTGAATGACCAGAAATGTATTATCCGCACCAGGATCACCTGCAATTCCTCATGTGGTATATCTTCTAACATTTACCTGTGGTTTGCTACATGTGGGTCAGACAACAAGAACCCTGAAAACACGATTCAGGGAACATCTAGGGGCAATTTTACATAAAAATAGAAAATCCCCGATAGCAAGACACGTTGAGGCTAACCATGAGAGTAACTCGGGGGATATTACTGTTATGGGGATCCAACAGATCCCAGATAAAAATAGTGCTTTGAACAGAGGGGAAAAAAGCACTTATCCCTGCAGAAACATACTGGATATTCAAATTGAATATGTTTAACCCCTATGGGCTCAATGAAGACATTGAACAGATTGTCTAACAGGTTTTTGTTTTCCTCTCTACCATAACCACTTTTGTTCATTTAGGTAGACTGGTTGCACATGATGAGTCTGAGCAGATCCCCCAGCAAGTGGATATATTTTTTTAGTTATTTTTCTATTCGTTTTTTCTATTGTCATTTTCCACCAAAACCACTGCTTGCAGTCTTATGTCTTAAGTTTTTGAGATACCTCATGTGTTTATATATGGACGTAGGGACCTCCTATTGACCCTCTGTTGTATAGTGAAGATATGACAATCCCCCCCCCCCTCCACGATAGCCTCATTTTCCTCATTTGTCTCATTTGTTTTATTTTTAATTTATTAACTTACTCAATTAGCCCTGCATATCTGGTCACTTGATTGGTCCATAGTCTATCTATGGAGTTGCCTCTACTATTATGGTCTATTTGCCTATGAGGTTATGTCTATTTGATTTTTAATGTTATATATTTTTTTAGTTTATTAACTAATGTTTATTATTGAGGAATATCCTCCTAATGTTTATTATTTACTGTTTTAAACTAAATTTGCTATGCAGCATATGATTACAATCAACAGTCCTATTAGTAATGCATTGTATGATATCAATTGATCTATTAAGTAATGTGTATATAAGCTGATCTTTGTTGTGATGAACACCATGTAAGGAAACCAAGTGCATTTAAACCTCAATCGGTAGTTTCCTCCCGAACCGCCAGAGCCTAGTGAACATAGCCCTCTGTTCGGTAGTTATGGTAGACGAATCCCAGTGTAGTTCCAATAGTGTCCCTGGATAATTCCCTCAGTAAAACACACGAACTCCCAAGCTGCATACGTAGTCAGAAGAAGGGTACAAAGCTGAACTAAGGATTTAGTGACAGGTATTCTCTTTTTCTGGGATTCTGCCCATGCAAGGGAGCCTCCCATATAATTAACTGTTCAACCAATGATAACAATATACATACTGTGCATTTCCTCCCCTCAGATAACCTTTTAACATAATTAAAACGGAACATAATTTCCCCAAAGTCTGGATGTACCCCAAAGACTTGGGGTACAGACATACATTTGGGCCAGTTTGATAACTGTACTCTGGGGGACCAACATATGAAAAAATCAGTCCATTCGGTTCAGCCGTTCGGGAGATATGGGACTTAGAAGTTTTGACCGATTGCACGGGCAAAGTAGCCGAAAACAGTTTCACAAATTCTGGCCCTGCAGTTGGTCTTAGGTCGCGTGTAAAACCTCCCGAACGGCCGGCCATCCAGATGCCATCCGGGGTTCGCTTAACTCCCCATCTGTTAGTGAGTCTTCCTACCGAATGCCCGGTCATTCGGTAGCTTTAGTGGGGTTTTACCGAAGGTATGGAGGATTCAGCGGTGTTCGCCTATTTGAGTGACCGTTTTCAGTTCCAGACACTCGACACTGAAATGGCGGCGACGCATACAGTTCGTGCAGAACTTTTGTCGAACATGCCCAGCAAGCAGGGAGGTAAAGTACTCATAATGGGCAACGGGGTGGTCTCGATTCGGTAGTTTTACCTACCGAATGCCATAGGGAAAGCTAACATGCAACAAATTGTCATTTTGAAGCCAAATAGAGGAATTTCTTCACACACCAGTCTTGAGAAAGTCTGATCTGCAGACGAAACGCGTAGACCGTGTTCATTTTTTCACCACTTCGTTGCCTGACTGCGATCTCAGCACGACCCCAGCACAACCTCTACCTCCTGGTTTACGGTTCCTGGTACCGGACATTCCTCAACGCGGTTACCTGAAGCAGGATTCAGCAGGGTCATTGGCGTGCTCCCTAAGCCCGGTGTGCAGTGTGGCAAATAGGGTAAGTTACTATTGGAAGTCCCTGTGTAACACCCTCAGCCTACCTGCACCTCCCGGGCGGGTTTTTGAGCTCCTTGTCCTGTCTTCCTTTTATTTTACAAACTTTTGTATGTTTTAATGTTTTTATTTTCTGGTACCCCTCACTGGAGCTGGATTTATGACTTTTTGGGGGAAACCCTTATTTGTACGAGGTGCTTATTACATTTGTATAACCGGATTGACAAGTTTATTTTTGCATTATGTGGAAAGGCTAATTAGAGGAACATTCTAACCTAAATTCTAAATTAGGTATTGGGGTTGTCCCCGTTCGGGGGGTGAATGAATTCCCTTCGGCAAAGCACTCCCGAACGGGGAGTGGGAACAATACACCAAAATACAGGGGAAACACATGTAAAAGAGAAGGGGAAACCCATGAACAGGCAGCGGTTCCGCCACAAGTCTGATACATATTGTTTATAAATCAAATCCTTTATATCAACTAGTAAATCACAAATGTGAATGTTTCAATATGTCTACAATCTGTGATGAATGCTCTCGCCGGGCTGATCTTTCTCACCTGTCGCTAATCCCATACCTCGCCCCTCGGTCGCTCCTCTGATACCTCGCCCCTCGGTCGCTCTTCCCATACCTCGCCCCGCTGTTGCTCTTCCCATACCTCGCCCCGCTGTCGCTCTTCCCATACCTCGCCTCGCTGTCGCTCTTCCCATACCTCGCCCCGCTGTCGCCTTTCCCATACTATACTCCTCTCATATCACGCTATTATGAAAACGGTGTGTGTTATTGTGGTAATGGTGTGTTATTTTAATGCCATGTGTCATCTCTACAGACTGCGATCGGAAAGGATGGGATGTCTACAGCAGTTTCTTCCCCACGCGTCTACAACAAGAATGCATCCGCTGAGGTGCACAATACTCTCACTCTGCACAATTAGTGTCTCTCACACATTGGCTGTCACTTTGTATGTTTGTCTCTCTCACACATTGGCTGTCACTCTGTATGTTGGTGTCTCTCACACATCGGCTGTCACTCTGTATGTTGGTGTCTCTCACACATTGGCTGTCACTCTGTATGTTGGTGTCTCTCACACATTGGCTGTCACTCTGTATGTTGGTCTCTCTCCCACATTGGCTGTCACTCTGTATGTTGGTCTCTCTCCCACATTGGCTGTCACTCTGTATGCTGGTGTCTCTCCCACATTGGCTGTCACTCTGTATGTTGATCTCTCTCCCACATTGGCTGTCACTCTGTATGTTGGTCTCTCTCCCACATTGGCTGTCACTCTGTATGCTGGTGTCTCTCCCACATTGGCTGTCACTCTGTATGTTGGTCTCTCTCCCACATTGGCTGTCACTCTGTATGTTGGTCTCTCTCCCACATTGGCTGTCACTCTGTATGTTGGTGTCTCTCCCACATTGGCTGTCACTCTGTATGTTGGTCTCTCTCACACATTGGCTGTCACTCTGTATGTTGGTCTCTCTCCCACATTGGCTGTCACTCTGTATGTTGGTCTCTCTCCCACATTGGCTGTCACTCTGTATGTTGGTCTCTCTCACACATTGGCTGTCACTCTGTATGTTGGTCTCTCTCACACATTGGCTGTCACTCTGTATGTTGGTCTCTCTCCCACATTGGCTGTCACTCTGTATGTTGGTCTCTCTCACACATCGGCTGTCACTCTGTATGTTGGTCTCTCTCACACATTGGCTGTCACTCTGTATGTTGGTCTCTCTCACACATCGGCTGTCACTCTATGTTGGTGTCTCTCACACATTGGCTGTCACTCTGTATGTCTCTCACACAAGTTGTGATTGGCTATGGTGATACAACTCCCTGCATAGCTAACATATAGTGTAGGATAGCCTGGCCGCAGGTCCTGCCTCTCTCCGACCATGCTTTGACTCACTCCGCACTCTCTTCCCAGGCGTCTCGCTCCTTTGCAGTGGGGATGTTTAGTGGCCAGCTTCACACAGACCAAGTGTTCCCTTATCCGTCAGGTAGGTACAAAGCGCTATATGTGGAGGTTAACAGCCTGTGTTAGGTGTTTGTTTCTGTGTGCTCTCTATGTGTTAGGTGTTTGTTTCTGTGTGCTCTCTATGTGTTAGGTGTTTGTTTCTGTGCTCTCTATGTGTTAGGTGTTTGTTTCTGTGTGCTCTCTCTGTGTTAGGTGTTTGTTTCTGTGTGCTCTCTCTGTGTTAGGTGTTTGTTTCTGTGTGCTCTCTCTGTGTTAGGTGTTTGTTTCTGTGTGCTCTCTGTGTTAGGTGTTTGTTTCTGTGTGCTCTCTGTGTTAGGTGTTTGTTTTTGTGTGCCCTCTATGTGTTAGGTGTTTGTTTCTGTGTGTTAGGTGTTAGTTTCTGTGTGCTCTCTGTGTTAGGTGTTTGTTTCTGTGTGCTCTCTGTGTTAGGTGTTTGTTTTTGTGTGCTCTCTATGTGTTAGGTGTTTGTTTCTGTGTGTTAGGTGTTTGTTTCTGTGTGTTAGGTGTTAGTTTCTGTGTGCTCTCTATGTGTTAGGTGTTTGTTTCTGTGTGCTCTCTGTGTGTTAGGTGTTTGTTTCTGTGTGCTCTCTGTGTTAGGTGTTTGTTTCTGTGTGCTCTCTGTGTTAGGTGTTTGTTTCTGTGTTCTCTCTATGTGTTAGGTATTTGTTTCTGTGTTCTCTCTATGTGTTAGGTGTTTGTTTCTGTGTGCTCTCTGTGTTAGGTGTTTGTTTCTGTGTGCTCTTTGTGTTAGGTGTTTGTTTCTGTGTGCTCTTTGTGTTAGGTGTTTCTGTGTGCTCTTCGTGTTAGGTGTTTGATTCTGTGTGCTCTTTGTGTTAGGTGTTTCTGTGTGCTCTTCGTGTTAGGTGTTTGATTCTGTGTGCTCTACGTGTTAGGAGTTTGTTTCTGTGTGCTCTCTATGTGTTAGGTGTTTGTTTCTGTGTGCTGTCTATGTGTTAGGTGTTTGTTTCTGTGTGCTCTCTGTGTTAGGTGTTTGTTTCTGTGTGCTCTCTGTGTTAGGTGTTTGTTTCTGTGTGCTCTCTGTGTTAGGTGTTTGTTTCTGTGCTCTCTATGTGTTAGGTGTTTGTTGCTGCGAGATATCCATGTGTCTGTTACAGCTGGTAGGCCTGCATTTTTTGAATCGGAGAGCATGTACCCATTTTACCACTTGTTATATCTTTACTAATTTGTTTTGTCATCATTTAAAGTATGTATTGAATGAATAAATTGTTTACAATATCTCTTGCCAATCTGGGCTGCAGTACTGAATGAGGATCAGTCTCAGTTCCTGAGTGAGCTGGTTGGACCCGTGTCCCGATTCTTTCAGGTGAGGAACCAGAAATGGATGAAAATCAGAGTTTTGGGGATTAAGGAGGGGTGACTTTTTGAGGTGGCAGGATCATGGCATGGGACAGTGTGTGTAAGGATGAAGGGAGGGTGGTGATCAGACCATATGTAAGGGTTTCTAAATTAGGAAGAGTGTGTGTACGTGTTTGGGGGCGGGGGGTATGTAGGGGAGATGTTATTTGTCGGGTTCTTACCACTTGCTTCCTTCGAACCCCAGGAAGTGAATGATCCAGGTCTGAATGACTCTCTACAACGAGTGGATGAGAAATCGATGTCTGGATTAAAGGAACTCGGAGCATTTGGTCTACAGATACCCAGCGAGCTGGGCGGTATGGGTCTGAATAACACTCAGGTAACGGACCTTGTTTTGTGATGATGTCTGGGGGGGTTGTTGTACTGACCCTGAGACGTGTGTTTTAAATGGTGACACTGGATGGTTTAACCCACTGTATGTCTTCTTGCGCACTCTGTAAATTGTACAAACATTACACTATTTCTAGTAATATTTATAACTGTACTCATTCTGATCTCAACTAACTCAATTAGACAAATGTTTTCATTTTTTTATTCTATTTGTAAAGAACCCTTTCCTTTTCTGTAGGCAAAATGTTCTTACGGCAATTCTAAATGGGTAGCGTCTTGTCTTTTGTACAATCTTATTAATGAACAGGTTACCAGAGAGCTCTTTGTTATGGCCCTGTAAATATTTGTGACACTTTCCTTAACTGGACTGAGTGGGGTAAAGGTGACACTGTCCTAAACTGGGTGATTGGCTGAGTTAAAGTTGACTCCATACTGTGCTGGGATATTTGGGGTAAAGGTGACTCTGTGCTATGCTGGGTTATTTGGGGTAAGGGTGACTTGGTACTATGCTGGGTCATTTGGGGTAAGGGTGACTCTGTACTATGGTGGGTTATTTGGGGTAAGGGTGACTCGTTACTATGCTGGGTTATTTGGGGTAAGGGTGACTCTGTGCTATGCTGGGTTATTTGGGGTAAGGATGACTCTACTTTGCTGGGTTATTTGGGGTAAGGGTGACTCTGTGCTATGCTGGGTTATTTGGGGTAAGGGTGACTTGGTACTATGCTGGGTTATTTGGGGTAAGGATGACTCTGTACTATGCTGGGTTATTTGGGGTAAGGGTGACTCTGTGCTATGCTGGGTTATTTGGGGTAAGGGTGACTTGGTACTATGCTGGGTTATTTGGGGTAAGGGTGACTCTGTGCTATGCTGGGTTATTTGGGGTAAGGGTGACTCTGTACTATGGTGGGTTATTTGGGGTAAGGGTGACTTGGTACTATGCTGGGTTATTTGGGGTAAGGGTGACTCTATACTATGCTGGGTTATTTGGGGTAAGGGTGACTTGGTACTATCCTGGGTTATTTGGGGTAAGGGTGACTTGGTACTATCCTGGGTTATTTGGGGTAAGGGTGACTCTGTGCTATGCTGGGTTATTTGGGGTAAGGGTGACTTGGTACTATGCTGGGTTATTTGGGGTAAGGGTGACTCTGTACTATGCTGGGTTATTTGGGGTAAGGGTGACTCCGTACCGTGCTGAGTTATTTGGGGTAAGGGTGACTCTGTACTATCCTGGGTTATTTAGGGTAAGGGTGACTTGGTACTATGCTGGGTTATTTGGGGTAAGGTTGACTTGGTACTATGGTGGGTTATTTGGGGTAGGGGTGACTCTGTACTATGCTGAGTTATTTGGGGTAAGGGTGACTCTGTACTATGCTGGGTTATTTGGGGTAAGGGTGACTCTGTACTATGCTGGGTTATTTGGGGTAAAGGTGACTCTGTGCTATGCTGGTTTATTTGGGGTAAGGGTGACTCCGTACCGTGCTGAGTTATTTGGGGTAAGGGTGACTCCGTACCGTGCTGAGTTATTTGGGGTAAGGGTGACTCTGTACTATGCTGAGTTATTTGGGGTAAGGGTGACTTGGTACTATGCTGAGTTATTTGGGGTAAGGGTGACTCTGTACTATGCTGGGTTATTTGGGGTAAGGGTGACTCTGTACTATGGTGGGTTATTTGGGGTAAGGGTGACTTGGTACTATGCTGGGTTATTTGGGGTAAGGGTGACTCGGTACTATGCTGGGTTATTTGGGGTAAGGGTGACTCTGTACTATGCTGAGTTATTTGGGGTACAGGTGACTTGGTACTATGATGGGTTATTTGGGGTAGGGGTGACTCTGTACTATGCCATGTTATTTGGGGTAAGGGTGACTCTGTACTATGCTGGGTTATTTGGGGTAAGGGTGACTCTGTACTATGGTGGGTTATTTGGGGTAAGGGTGACTTGGTACTATGCTGGGATATTTGGGGTAAGGGTGACTCTGTGCTATGCTGGGTTATTTGAGGTAAGGGTGACTCTGTACTATGCTGGGTTATTTGGGGTAAGGGTGACTCTGTACTATGGTGGGTTATTTGGGGTAAGGGTGACTTGGTACTATGCTGGGTTATTTGGGGTAAGGGTGACTCGGTACTATGCTGGGTTATTTGGGGTAAGGGTGACTCTGTACTATGCTGAGTTATTTGGGGTAAGGGTGACTTGGTACTATGATGGGTTATTTGGGGTAGGGGTGACTCTGTATTATGCCATGTTATTTGTAATTGACTCTGTACCATGCTTATTTGGGGTAAGGGTGACTCTGTACTATCCTGGGTTATTTGGGGTAAGGGTGACTCTGTACTATCCTGGGTTATTTGGGGTAAGGGTGACTTGGTACTATACTGGGTTATTTGGGGTAAGGTGTGTTACTGACTGTACTATCCTGGGTTATTTGGGGTAAGGGTGACTTGGTACTATGCTGGGTTATTTGGGGTAAGGGTGACTCTGTACTGTGCTGGGTTATTTGGGGTAAGGGTGACTCTGTACTATGCTGGGTTATTTGGGGTAAGGGTGACTCTGTACTATCCTGGGTTATTTGGGGTAAGGGTGACTCTGTACTATCCTGGGTTATTTGGGGTAAAAGTGACTCTGTACTATCCTGGGTTATTTGGGGTAAGGGTGACTCTGTTCTATGCTGGGTTATTTGGGGTAAGGGTGACTCTGTACTATCCTGGGTTATTTGGGGTAAAGGTGATTCCGTACCGTGCTGAGTTATTTGGGATAAAGGTGACTCCGTACCGTGCTGAGTTATTTGGGATAAAGGTGACTCCGTACCGTGCTGAGTTATTTGGGATAAAGGTGACTCCGTACCGTGCTGAGTTATTTGGGATAAAGGTGACTCCGTACCGTGCTGAGTTATTTGGGGTAAGGGTGACTTGGTACTATGCTGAGTTATTTGGGGTAAGGGTAACTTGGTACTATGCTGGGTTATTTGGGGTAAGGGTGACTTGGTACTATGCTGGGTTATTTGGGGTAAGGGTGACTTGGTACTATGCTGGGTTATTTGGGGTAAGGGTGACTCGGTACTATGCTGGGTTATTTGGGGTAAGGGTGACTCTATACTATGCTGGGTTATTTGGGGTAAGGGTGACTCTGTACTATGCTGGGTTATTTGGGGTAAAAGTGACTCTGTACTATCCTGGGTTATTTGGGATAAAGGTGACTCCGTACCGTGCTGAGTTATTTGGGGTAAGGGTGACTTGGTACTATGCTGAGTTATTTGGGGTAAGGGTGACTTGGTACTATGCTGGGTTATTTGGGGTAAGGGTGACTTGGTACTATGCTGGGTTATTTGGGGTAAGGGTGACTATGTACTATGCTGGGTTATTTGGGGTAAGGGTGACTTGGTACTATGCTGAGTTATTTGGGATAAAGGTGACTTGGTACTATGCTGGGTTATTTGGGGTAAGGGTGACTCTGTACTATGCTGGGTTATTTGGGGTAAGGGTGACTCTGTACTATGCTGGGTTATTTGGGGTAAGGGTGACTCTGTACTATCCTGGGTGTAACGAGCGCTTACCTTTCCCCGCCGGTCCCGCGCAGTGCCAGGTCCTCCTCCGATACTTCCGGGGGGCGGCTCAGCTCTTCTGACGCCGGCCGCTCGGAACACGCCCACCCTTATGACGCGGCGCATGCTCGCCGACGTCAGAAAGAAAATGCCGCCAAAATTCCCGGACTTTTGGGGGGCGTGGCTACAAAATTAAAGCCAAAGAACCCACACTATAAAAGGGCTATCATGACACTTGTCAGATGCCCTAGTGTGGTTCTTGTTTAAAGTCCCCTGGTGCTATTATCTCTGTTTGTCCTTCTTGGTAATTGACCCTTGGCTATCTCTCCGACTATTCTGTTTTCTGGTTTCCCGTTACTTGGCTTGGATAATCATGTGCCCGTCTTCCGTATTCCCTTGACCTCTGGCTATTCCTTTGACTATTCTCAGACGCTAGTCCGGCCATTCTAAGGTCCGGTAACCGTCTTTCTGTGGGTTTCACGCTGTGTGAAGGGGTCACTGTTGTGACATTGGTCACTGTCGTGACATTACACTAGGGCCATGGACCCTGCAGGTGTTAACCCTCTTGGGCCAGTACCTGATGACCGGTTTGAAGAACTGGACCATCGCATGGACCAGTTCGCTATTGCGGTACAAACCTTGCTAGCTCGTACTGCCCATCTTCAACCGGAGGAGCAAATCCCAGTAGTCAGACCTCAGGAACAACCCATGGAAATGGTTACTATGGGTACTCCTAATCATGCTACCTCCCCACTCCGTTACGGGGGTGATCCTAAAGGTTGCCAAGGTTTTTTGAACCAAGTTAGTGTTTATTTTGAGCTTCATCCGAGAGTATACCCTACAGATAGGGCAAAAATAGGTTACATCATCACTTTATTGGTTGATAGGGCGTTGACTTGGGCGAATCCTCTATGGGAGAACGATAACCCGATAGTGTTTAACTATGTAGAATTTGTCGCAGCTTTTAGGAGGGCTTTTGATCCTCCAGGGAGGAGAACTAATGCTGCCAAGACCTTGCTACGTATGAGACAGGGTTCTCGTTCTCTTGTTGATTACGCTCTAGAATTCCGTACCCATGCGGCCGAAGTTAGATGGAATGAACAAGCGTTTGTTGACGTATTCATGAACGGGCTTTCAGATAAACTTCTAGATGAAGTTGCCACTAGAGACTTACCCAATGTACTAGAGGAACTGATCACATACCTTTCCCACATTGATGAGCATCTCCGACACAGACAGAATACTAGAGACAGACCTCGACGGGTGCCAGAACGCCTAGCATTAACTTACCCTTCATCTGAGACAACAGCAGTCGCTCCTCCAGAACCTGTGCAACTGGGAGTTACGCGTTTGTCTGAGAATGAAAGACAATACCGTCGTAGGGAGGGACTATGCCTATATTGTGGCCGAAAGGGACATTCTCGTTCAACCTGTCCTAACCGTCTGGAAAACTCCCGCACCTAAGCCCTCAAGGAGGACAGGCCTTGGGTGTAATGTGTATGTCCTCCTTTAATGATAAAAAAGATCATAGACTTCTTCTACCTATTGTTATTGAGTGGGAAAGAAAAAAGGTGCCAACCATTGCCTTAATAGACTCTGGGGCGGCCGAAAATTTTATTGATCATAAATTCGGTCAGGAACATGCTCTCCCATTTCAAAACAGATCAACACCCTTGGCCGTTGAGACCATAGACGGTAGACCATTATCAATCCCTTTTATCACACAAGAGACTCTTCCAGTGGTATTGTCCGTAGGTTCCCTGCATAAGGAGGTTATAATCCTGCAACAGGTCACTTCTCCCATCTTTCCTGTTATTCTTGGCTTTCCTTGGCTCTCTAAACATAACCCTTCTATAGATTGGGAGAAAAAAGAAATTGTAAAATGGAGTGAGACTTGCCGCAGAAAATGTATTACCCCTATTAAACACGTAGGTCTACTTAATGTACCTACTATGGAACCTTTAACCACTCAGATACCCAGACAATATTGGGATCTGAAAGCAGTTTTTGAACCACGAGAGGCAGAAAAATTACCTCCACACCGGTCCTATGACTGTCCCATTGACTTATTACCCGGCACTATGCCCCCTAAAGGCACGGTTTACCCCCTCTCGGTAGCCGAGAATAAGTTACTAGAAGAATATATCACGGAAAACGTAAGAAAGGGATTTATTACTAAATCTTCCTCCCCAGGTGGCGCTGTTTTTTTTTTTTTTTGTTTCCAAGAAGGAAGGGGACTTAAGGCCCTCTATCGATTATCGAGGTTTAAACAAAATAACTATACGTAACGCCTATCCTATTCCTTTAATTACAGAACTTTTCGATAGATTAAAAGGGGCGACTATTTTCACGAAATTGGATCTGAGGGGAGCATACAATCTAGTCAGGATTAAAAGACTTCTTTTAATACTCGCTATGGTCACTACGAGTATCGGGTCATGCCATTCGGGTTATGTAATGCCCCAGCAGTCTTTCAAGACTTCATTAATGATGTTTTAAGGGAATATTTACAGATGTTTGTTATTGTCTACTTAGACGATATTCTAATCTACTCCAAGAATATTAAAGACCACCATACTCACGTTAGGTTGGTTCTTTCTAAACTCTTAGAAAATGGACTTTACTGTAAGTTGGAGAAATGTCAATTTGATAAGGACACTGTGCATTTTCTGGGCTATATAATTTCAGGGTCTGGATTTCAAATGGATAAGAAAAAACTAGAAGCTATCCTTAATTGGCCCCTGCCCGTTGGATTCAAAGCCATCCAACGCTTTCTAGGATTTGCCAATTATTATAGAAAATTTATTAAGGGTTTCTCCTCTATCACTGCACCTATCACTGCCATGACCAAAAAAGGACGAAATTCTATGGAATGGAATCTCGAGGCCAAGGAAGCTTTTGAGAGACTTAAATTGGCGTTTTCTTCTGCACCGGTGTTGAGGCATCCCAATCCCTCTCCTCCTTTTATATTAGAGGTGGATGCATCTGAAACCGGTATTGGTGCGGTGCTATCTCAACGTCCATCTGATGATCAACCATTGCATCCCTGTGGATTTTTTTCTAAGAAATTAACTGAGACAGAAAAGAGATATGACATTGGGGACAGGGAATTATTGGCTATTATCTCTGCTCTCAAGGAGTGGCGCCATCTGTTAGAAGGGTCAACCATTCCCATCACCATCCTTACGGATCACAAAAACCTTTCGTATTTGGAGAAACTAAAAGAATGTCAGACAGGCAGATTAGATGATCTTTATTTTTAACACGATTCAATTACATAGTAACTTACAGACCAGGATCAAAGAACACTAGGGCTGACGCCTTATCCCGTCAACATGAACACTTATCACCTACAGTAACTAATTTTTCTTCCATAATCCCATCCAACCACATAATCGCCACCGTCCATGCCAAAATCTCTTCAGGGTTAATAGAGGAATTATCTAGGTTTCAGGATCAGACCTCATTGACTGTTCCCAGGGGAAAATTATACGTACCCTTGGCTTATAGGAAAAAGGTCTTATTCCTTGTACACAACTCCAAATTGGCAGGGCATCCAGGCATTCACAAAACTGAGTCTTTACTCGAAGAACAGTTTTGGTGGCCTTCATACAAGAAGGACGTTCGCGAGTTCATTCTTGCTTGTAGGGTCTGTGCCTCAACGAAGTCATCCAAAGGTCGTCCTTTGGGCCTCCTTTTGCCATTGTCCATTCCCGATAAACCCTGGTCAAGTATTGCTATGGATTTTATAGTGGACCTACCTCCCTCCAGGAATCATAGGGTTATATTGACTATAATCGACAGATTCTCTAAGATGACTCATCTCATCCCACTAATCAAATTGCCGTCCTATTCTGAACTGGCCTCTTTATTTATAAAAGAGGTAGTGCGTTTACATGGCATACCTCAAGATATTACTTCTGACAGGGGTCCACAGTTCATTTCACGGTTCTGGAAGGCATTTTGTGACCAATTAGGTATTATCCTTAACCTTTCTTCTTCTTACCATCCCCAATCTAATGGGGTTACGAAAAGGATGAATCAATGCCTGGAACAATACATCCGCTGTTTCACTTCTGAGCACCAAGACGATTGGGTGGAACTGCTTCCATGGGCTGAATTCAACCATAATAATCTGATGCACGAATCCACTCAACATAGTCCCTTTTTTATTAATTATGGTTTTAATCCTACAACTTTGCCGAGTTCTTTTTCATCTACAGGTGTGCCTAGTGTTGACAGCACTCTTAACAATATGAAAGAAAATTGGTTAGTGGTTAAACATATCTTAACTCAAAAGACTCAGATTCAAAAGAATAATGCGGCTAGAAGACGCAGGGCTGCTCCTACGTTCGTAGCAGGTGACAGGGTTTGGTTGAGTACCCGCAACATAAAGTTAAAGGTACCCTCGATGAAATTCGCTCCCCGTTTCATAGGCCCGTTTCAAATACTCAAACGCATCAATCCAGTCTGTTATAGTTTGAGATTGCCAAATACTATGAAGATTCCTAACGCTTTTCATGTTTCCCTTCTCAAACCTTTCATTTGTAATAGTTACACTCAGAATATCTCCACTCCTCCTGCCGCACCCGTGGAGGATCATGTTGAATACGAAGTTAAATCTATATTGGATTGGATTGCAATATCTCCTTGATTGGAAAGGGTACGGTCCCGAAGAACGGTCATGGGTGGATGCATCTGATGTTCACGCCCCTTGTCTGGTTCGTCTGTTTGAGAGGCGGCGTTCTTGTGGGTCTGGTTCCGCCCGGCCTGTGGGCGGTTCTCAAGGGGGGGGGATTCTGTAACGAGCGCTTACCTTTCCCCGCCGGTCCCGCGCAGCGCCGGGTCCTCCTCCGATACTTCTGGGGGGCGGCTCAGCTCTTCTGACGCCGGCCGCTCGGAACACGCCCACCTTTATGATGCGGCGCATGCGCGCCGACGTCAGAAAGAAAATGCCGCCAAAATTAAACGTCGCACTATCTCACTGCTCTGAACGTGGGGGGCGTGGCTACAAAATTAAAGCCAAAGAACCCACACTATAAAAGGGCTATCATGACACTTGTCAGATGCCCTAGTGTGGTTCTTGTTTAAAATCCCCTGGTGCTATTATCTCTGTTTGTCCTTCTTGGTAATTGACACTTGGCTATCTCTCCGACTATTCTGTTTTCTGGTTTCCCGTTACTTGGCTTGGATAATCGTGTGCCCGTCTTCCGTATTCCCTTGACCTCTGGCTATTCCTTTGACTATTCTCAGACGCTAGTCCGGCCATTCTAAGGTCTGGTAACCGTCTTTCTGTGGGTTTCACGCTGTGTGAAGGGGCCACTGTTGTGACATTGGTCACTGTCGTGACACTGGGTTATTTGGGGTAAGGGTGACTTGGTACTATGCTGGGTTATTTGGGGTAAGGGTGACTTGGTACTATGCTGGGTTATTTGGGGTAAGGGTGACTTGGTACTATGCTGGGTTATTTGGGGTAAGGGTGACTCGGTACTATGCTGGGTTATTTGGGGTAAGGGTGACTCTGTACTATGCTGGGTTATTTGGGGTAAGGGTGACTCTGTACTATCCTGGGTTATTTTGGTTAAAGGTGACTCTGTACCGTGCTGAGTTATTTGGGGTAAGGGTGACTCCGTACCGTGCTGGGTTATTTGGGGTAAGGGTGACTCTGTACTATCCTGGGTTATTTGGGGTAAGGGTGACTCTGTACTATCCTGGGTTATTTGGGGTAAGGGTGACTCGGTACTATGCTGGGTTATTTGGGGTAAGGGTGACTCTGTACTATCCTGGGTTATTTGGGGTAAGGGTGACTGTACTATGCTGGGTTATTTGGGGTAAGGGTGACTCTGTACTATCCTGGGTTATTTTGGATAAAGGTGACTCTGTACCGTGCTGAGTTATTTGGGGTAAGGGTGACTCCGTACCGTGCTGGGTTATTTGGGGTAAGGGTGACTCGGTACTATGCTGGGTTATTTGGGGTAAGGGTGACTCTGTACTATCCTGGGTTATTTGGGGTACGGGTGACTCGGTACTATGCTGGGTTATTTGGGGTAAGGGTGACTCTGTACTATGCTGAGTTATTTGGGGTAAGGGTGACTCTGTACTATGCAGGGTTATTTGGTAAGGGTGACTTGGTACTATGCTGGGTTATTTGGGGTAAGGGTGACTCTGTACTATCCTGGGTTATTTGGGGTAAGGGTGACTGTACTATGCTGGGTTATTTGGGGTAAGGGTGACTCTGTACTATCCTGGGTTATTTTGGATAAAGGTGACTCTGTACCGTGCTGAGTTATTTGGGGTAAGGGTGACTCCGTACCGTGCTGGGTTATTTGGGGTAAGGGTGACTCGGTACTATACTGGGTTATTTGGGGTAAGGGTGACTCTGTACTATCCTGGGTTATTTGGGGTAAGGGTGACTTGGTACTATGCTGGGTTATTTGGGGTAAGGGTGACTCGGTACTATGCTGGGTTATTTGGGGTAAGGGTGACTCTGTACTATGCTGGGTTATTTGGGGTAAGGGTGACTTGGTACTATGCTGAGTTATTTGGGGTAAGGGTGACTCGGTACTATGCTGGGTTATTTGGGGTAAGGGTGACTCTGTACTATGCTGGGTTATTTGGGGTAAGGGTGACTCTGTACTATGCTGGGTTATTTGGGGTAAGGGTGACTTGGTACTATGCTGAGTTATTTGGGGTAAGGGTGACTCTGTACTATGCTGGGTTATTTGGGGTAAGGGTGACTTGGTACTATGCTGGGTTATTTGGGGTAAGGGTGACTCGGTACTATGCTGAGTTATTTGGGGTAAGGGTGACTCTGTACTATGCTGGATTATTTGGGGTAAGGGTGACTTGGTACTATGCTGGGTTATTTGGGGTAAGGGTGACTCGGTACTATGCTGGGTTATTTGGGGTAAGGGTGACTGTACTATGCTGAGTTATTTGGGGTAAGGGTGACTCTATACTATGCTGGGTTATTTTGGATAAAGGTGACTCTGTACCGTGCTGAGTTATTTGGGGTAAGGGTGACTCTGTACCGTGCTGAGTTATTTGGGGTAAGGGTGACTCTGTACCGTGCTGAGTTATTTGGGGTAAGGGTGACTCCGTACCGTGCTGAGTTATTTGGGGTAAGGGTGGCCTCTAATTTTAGTCCATGACCCAGCAGCCATTACACTTATTGTATATCTTTCATTGCCATTATGTGTAAATAAATTATTTATCTTTCATACGCCCATGTTCAACATGATTCTGTTTTGGTTTTTTTGCTATATTTTCACCATTCAGCCATTAAATGGCCCCTAAAGGAACTATTCAAGCACCATAACCACTACAGTGCCCTGGCTCCTTCCAGTAACCAAACAGTTTGCATACCCTGGGTCCGCTCGACGCAGAGCTGTCATTGGCTCTCCTGAACGAAGCACTGCGCGTAGCTTCTGGCTCTCCATAGCATAGTGTCTGGCACCTGCTAGACCACAGGTACCTTCTACGACTATATTGGAGGTGACATGACACTCCTGAGAATGTAATCACTACAGTTGTTATGGTTCTTGGAGAGCACTGTTGTAGTTATGGTAGTTGGAGTGTTCCTTTTAAGACTGAGGAAGCCTGGTGCTGCATGGTCACGGCTAATGCTAGCCCGGTGCTGTAATTAAGTCAGGTTGTTTGCTGTTGGTTTTGGTTTTCCCAGTGAATGACTTCTGTATTCCTCTCAGATTTGCTTTCTAATTCTCTCTTTTCTCACTATCTCCTCTGTGCTCCTTCCCCTCTTTGCCTTTTTGCAGCAGTTGTTTTCTTCTATCAATCTCCCAATCCATTGTGTGATGTATTTTGCAGGTCACGTCTCTCCTTGTATCCCCTTTTGGTTCCTCTTGTACACCCCTTAGCTGTTTTATTTCTTCTTGGCTCTGACCATATTCCCCCATTCCTCTATCAGTATGCACGTCTGGTGGAGATTGTAGGGCTTCATGACCTTGGTGTGGGCATCACTCTGGGAGCTCATCAGTCCATTGGCTTCAAAGGAATTCTTCTGTATGGGACCCAGGAGCAGAAGACAAAGTACTTTCCAAGGCTGGCTTCGGGTTAGTGACCGTATGGAGTGGGAATGAGGGGTGGTTTTAGTTGACTGAACAGAATGAGGGAGATTGCATTGGGTAGAACTGGATAAGGTAGGGAGAGAGGCTAGATGACTATATGGGGTGGGTTAGGTAATGGTGCTGTAGGAGAGCTTTGCATTGCAGTTGACTGGATGGAAAGATTACATTGGTGGATAATGCTTGGGGAACTTTACATGGCTGGGAATCGTTTCATGGAGGAGCTGGTAACGGTGATATGAAGGTGTTGGGTGGTTAGTGGCAGTGAAACGGGAGCTGTAATTGGTAGCGATGATGTGGCCGCAGTCAGGAAAGTGGTAGTAATGGGATATGATAAATTAGATTTTTCTTTTTTTTTAGAGGATCTCTTTGTCTCTCTGTAATAAAACACAGGTGAAACTATAGCTGCTTTTTGCCTGACTGAGCCTTCCAGTGGGTCAGATGCAGCGTCTATCCAAACTACTGCCAAGAA
This sequence comes from Pelobates cultripes, assembly GCA_933207985.1. NCBI lineage: Eukaryota > Metazoa > Chordata > Amphibia > Anura > Pelobatidae > Pelobates > Pelobates cultripes. The sequence goes on along the minus strand of OW240914.1, from coordinate 1,931,407 downwards.
GAGCCCATGTGGGCAGTATTATACCCTCTCCGGTAGTAAGATCTGGATAAGGTAAGTGGACCTGGTACTTTGAGTGGGGCATTTAGAAGGCGTTGTCGATCTGTATATAAAACTATAAAGTCCCTTCTTTCATTGGGTCCTGTAATTACAAAACATTCTGCCATGGCTTGGGATCTCCATGGACCTCCTGGGTCTTGTCCTGAACCCTCTGGACTCTTTCTTTTTGTATTTTTCTCTGTAATTAGTACTTTTTTATTTTTTTTATTGTGATGCATCAAATAAAGAACTGCGACTTTTCTTGTACCATGGCTGAAAGGGGTACCTGGAGTTTACGGTGCTGCCATCTTTTATTTATTCCAGTAATGGCGGCATTGCTGATCTACTCACGGTGTTTGCGAAGACTCCAGTTACAGACCCGGCGAGTGGTGAAACGAAGGAGAAGATCACTGCGTTTATTGTAGAGAGAGGAGAGGGGATCACTAGGTAAGTGCTGGCATATGCAGAGTATATTAAGAAAGAGACAACAAGCATGGCCCATGTCTCTAAGCTATACTCCCCATCACTACTTCTTAAATCTTTTCTTAACGTGGTTTCGTTTTTTTCTTGTATTATGCATTCATTTGAAGATTTCCTGCAGTTTTATTCACCCATGTCACTCAATGTGGTTTTTTTTTTTTTTTTTCATTTTCTATCCTTTCACATTGTTTCTTTCGGGTTTCCTATTCGTTGTTCATTTACAAGCCCTCTGTGTCCTTTCTTGTTCAGCGGCCCGCCAGACAGCAAGCTAGGGATCCGCGCCAGTAATACTGCAACCGTCTATTTGGATGATGTACGGGTCCCAGCCGAGAACGTGCTAGGAGGGGAAGGGAATGGATTCAAGGTTGCAATGAATATCTTAAATAACGGACGCTTTGGTATGGCAGCCGCATTGTCCGGCACCATGAAAGGCATGATACAAAAAGCTGTGAGTGAGGACATGATGGGATTACAAAGCTAATGGAAACAGGGCTTTACTGGTCAGGGATTATGGAGCAGGGGCTGAATGCAGAAGTGGGAGGAGTTATAGGGCAGGGGCTGAATGCAGAAGTGGGAGGAGTTATAAGGCAGGCCTGGGCTGCATGCAGAAGTGGGAGGAGTTAAAGGCAGGGGCAGAATGTAGAAGTGGGAGGAGTTACATGGTAGGGGCTGAATGCAGAAGTGGGAGGAGTTATAAGGCAGGGGCTGAATGCAGAAGTGGGAGGAGTTATAGGGCAGGGGCTGAATGCAGAAGTGGGAGGAGCTACATGGTAGGGGCTGGAATGCAGAAGCTGGAGGAGTTATAAGGCAGGGGCCGGGCTGAATGGTGAAGTGGAGGGGAGTTACATGGTAGGGGCTGAATGCAGAAGTGGAGGTTATGGGCTAGCAGGGGCTGAATGCAGAAGTGGAGGAGCAAAGGGCAGGGGCTGGAAAATGTGAAGTGGAGGAGTTGGCATGGTAGGGGCTGAATGCAGAAGTGGGAGGAGTTATAAGGCGGGCTGAAATGCAGACATGTGGAGTGTTATAGGGCAGGGCTGAATGTAGAAGTGGGGAGGAGTTATAAGGCAGGGGCTGAATGTATAAGTGGAGGAGTTGGCATGGTAGGGGCTGAATGCAGAAGTGGAGGAGTTAAAGGGCAGGGCTGAATGCAGAAGTGGGAGGAGTTACATGGTAGGGGCTGAATGCAGAAGTGGGAGGAGTTATAAGGCAGGGGCTGAATGCAGAAGTGGGAGGAGTTACATGGTAGGGGCTGAATGCAGAAGTGGGAGGAGCTACATGGTAGGGGCTGAATGCAGAAGTGGGAGGAGTTATAAGGCAGGGGCTGAATGCAGAAGTGGGAGGAGTTACATGGTAGGGGCTGAATGCAGAAGTGGGAGGAGTTATAAGGCAGGGGCAGCTGGAATACAAGAGTGAGGAGGAGGAGATTATAGGGGCAGGGAGCTGGAAGTAAGAGGTAGGGAAGGAAGCACATGGTAGGGAGCTGAATACAGAGAAGTGGGAGAGTTATAAGAGCAGGGGAGCTGAATACAGAAGTGGGAGGGTACATGGTAGGAGATGCACAGATGCAGGAGTGGGAGAGTGCAAAACAGAGCATGCAGAGTAGGAAGTTAAGAGCAGAGCTGGAAATAGCAGAGAGTAGGAGAGTTACATGGTAGGGAGCTGAATACAGAAGTGGGAGGTGCAAGAGCAGGAGCTGGAATACAGAAGTGGGAGGAGTTACATGGTAGGGTCACAGATGCAGAAGTGGGAGGAGGAGTTATAAGGCAGGGGCTGAATGCAGAAGTGGGAGGAGTTATAAGGCAGGGGCTGAATGTAGAAGTGGGAGGAGTTACATGGTAGGGGCTGAATGCAGAAGTGGGAGGAGTTATAAGGCAGGGGTTGAATGCAGACATGGGAGGAGTTATAGGGCAGGGCTGAATGTAGAAGTGGGAGGAGTTATAGGACAGGGCTGAATGCAGACGTGGGAGGAGTTATAAGGCAGGGGCTGAATGCAGACATGGGAGGAGTTATAGGGCAGGGCTGAATGTAGAAGTGGGAGGAGTTATAAGGTAGGGGCTGAATGTAGAAGTGGGAGGAGTTACATGGTAGGGGCTGAATGCAGAAGTGGGAGGAGTTAAAGGGCAGGGGCTGAATGCAGAAGTGGGAGGAGTTACATGGTAGGGTCTGAATGCAGAAGTGGGAGGAGTTATAAGGCAGGGGCTGAATGCAGAAGTGGGAGGAGTTGCAGGGCGGGGTTTGGCCTTATACTGAGGTGTAATAGTAATTTGCCCCTCTGCCCCCCAGGTGGAGCATGCTGCAAGCAGAGTCCAGTTTGGTAATAAACTCTGTCATTATGGAGTTATACAGGAGAAGCTGGCTCGGATGGCTGTGTTGCAGTATGTTACCGAGGTATGCTGCTGTTGTATGTTGTATGTTGTATGTTACCGAGGTTATACAGTACGGATTACATGTTGATGGCTTTCCTGCTCACTGCCTCCCTGTCCCTCTGTTTATAGTCCATGGCATACATGATCAGCGCCAATATGGATTCCGGGAGTAAAGATTTTCAAATTGAAGCCGCGATCAGTAAAATCTTCGGTTCGGTGAGGACTGTGTGTGGCGAGAGTGAGTGCAGCTATTTGTTGGAATAAGAACTAACTGTGTGTATTTCAGGAAGCTGCCTGGTGTGTAACCGATGAATGTATTCAGATTTTGGGTGGAACCGGTTTCATGAAGGTAAGATGGTGACTGGCAGACTCCGCCTGAGATGGGGATATTAGAGTAAACGTTGTACTTGGCTCTCTGCACTGCAATCCCTTCTTATAAAAAATATCTGCTTTTGTTACTAGATTATAACGATGCTACATCGTTGCATATCATTTATTACTGTAATATTGTGTACTTGCTTTTACATGTAAATATTAATAATCTGGCTGAGAATCGTATTCACCAAATGGCTAGCCTGCACCATTCCCCCTCCTGCTTGCCACTTCTAGCTGTAAATGCCTATATTTAACTGTTTCTCACTTCCTTAGGCCCAAATCTACATCCACCCTGTAATTTGCCCAGCATGGCTCATTCTAACAATATATCTAGATAACTATATCAGATTTTCTAGCAGCCGTTTGAGACCATAGCCAATCACCTCCTCATTCCCTTCACATGGTATCAGCTGCTGCAGTTATACTATTAACTATCTCTGCCAACACAGAAATCCCTCTGCTACCTCTCGTCTCATCTCCCCAGTTTAACATTTAGATTGTAAACTCACGGGCACTTTACCTGTTGCATCGGTCTGTTCTTATTGTGTTTGTCTTTTTCCCAATTGTACAGCGCTGCGGAATATGTTGGCGCTTTATAAATGCCAGTAATAATACAAGCATTCCATAGAAAGTTCCCTAAAAATCAGTAACTGCCATACCATATCTGTACACTAGATGGCAGTCACACAGCAGTAGTTCACCCTGTAATCATGGCTACATGTATAGTATTTCATTTTAATGTATGTTAAATGCAGACTCCAATAGATCTGGTATAACAGTACATTATATTGTGAGATGGATCGCCCACATCCAGTGTGGCTCCCTAATGTGTGAGCCTTGTACGATGCAGTGATTGGCAATAACTGGCTGCTGCTGTAAATTCATAGAATGATTTGCAGGGTTATTCAAAGTGAATTTTGAATCTAAGGCCAACGTAGCCTATAAATTCTCTTTAGTGATGAGCCCCGTTAGTGTTCAGAGTCGTTGGGAGAATTGCGAGGACGAGGTGCGCTGAAAGGTTGGTGATGCACAGAATCACCTTCCAGTAGAGGTGGTGGTGGTTAGCCCAGCAAGGGAACATGTCGTGCTCCTCATACTGTCTGTTTTCTTGTAGGACGGCGGAGTGGAGCGTGTTCTCCGTGATCTTCGCATTTTCAGGATATTTGAGGGAACCAATGACATCCTCCGATTGTTTGTAGCACTACAAGGCCTACAGGTAACTTCTGTTAGCAGAACCCGGAGCCATCTTCTCTGATCAGATGCACATTTTCAGAATCACCCACCATGTCGCGTGTCTTCTTGCAGTGCGCCGGGAAGGAGCTGAAGTCCTTACAGAAGGCGCTGAGCCAGCCGCTAAGTAACCCTTCATTACTGCTGAGGGAGGTGGCGAAAAGAGCACGAAGGTGGGTAACTGGAGAGAGCAGTAAGAGACTGGTAGTAAATTGGGTGATAGCCACGTGAGAAAACTAGGTCATAAGGTGTCATGGAGGTAGAATGAGGGGAAGGGGGCCACACCATGTCTGCATTCAGGGCAAGATGTTGGCTGGGTCTCAGCCAGGAGCAAGTGTTGGCTATGAAAAGTGGAAACAAGTATAGTTTTGAGGAGACTGGACTCACATTTTGGGGAATGATCTGAGTGTGCGTAGAGAGCCTGGATTGTGAGATAGAGATTAGACATGGCTATTGGGTTGAGATCAGGGGGCGAGAGATTAGATTTGGAGTATAGGGCTGAGATCAGGGGGTGAGGGATTAGACATGGCTATTGGGCTGAGATCAGGGGGCGAGAGATTAGATTTGGTGTATAGGGGTAGATCAGGGGTCGAGGGATTCGATTTTGAGTATAGGAATTAGATCGGGGGCGAGTCATTAGATTTGGTGTATAGGGCTGAGAACACAGGGCAAGTGATTAGGGCTAAAATCAGGTGGGGGATTAGATTTGGTTTATAGGGCTGATTTGAGGGGGGCGAGGGATTAGATTTGGAGTACAGGAATCAGGTGGTGGGGGATTAGATTTGGTTTATAGGGCTGATTTGAGGGGGGCGAGGGATTAGATTTGGAGTACAGGAATCAGGTGGTGGGGGATTAGATTTGGAGTACAGGGATCAGGTGGTGGGGGATTAGATTTGGAGTACAGGGATCAGGTGGTGGGGGATTAGATTTGGAGTACAGGGATCAGGTGGTGGGGGGGATTAGATTTGGAGTACAGGGAT
>OW240914.1:1915285-1925840 GCA_933207985.1 Pelobates cultripes | reverse complement strand
GGATCAGGTGGTGGGGGGGATTAGATTTGGAGTACAGGGATCAGGTGGTGGGGGATTAGATTTGGAGTACAGGGATCAGGTGGTGGGGGGGATTAGATTTGGAGTATAGGGATCAGGTGGTTGGGGATTAGATTTGGAGTACAGGGATCAGGTGGTGGGGGATTAGATTTGGAGTATAGGGATACGGTGGTGGGGGGGGATTAGATTTGGAGTCTAGGGAATATGGTGGTGGGGATTAGAGTTGGAGTCTAGGGATACGGTGGTGGGGGATTAGATGTGGAGTCTAGGGATACGGTGGTGGGGGATTAGATTTGGAGTCTAGGGATACGGTGGTGGGGGATTAGATTTGGAGTACGGGGATCAGGTGGGCATGAGATTAGATTTGGTGTATAGGGCTAAGATCATTGGTAGAAGGTTAGATGGAGAGTATTGAGCATATTTCCAGACAAATGACAAACGTTGGTTCTACGCAATGAGCGTAGTGAAGGTGGTTTGCCTCTTCTTTTCTAATGATCCAAATCTAATTTCACAGGAAGGCTGGTCTGGGGACAGGACTCACTCTAACAGAACATGTCCACCCAGAGTTGAAAAGAAGTGCAGAATTGGTAAATTGGGGCTCTTATCAGTGGGATGGAGCTGGGATAAGGGGGTGGCACCTGGGTGGTTATAAAGGGAATTGTGGGATAGCCAGGATGGGGGTGAGGATGAACGCAAAAATGGAGGGGATGGAGCCCAGGAGAATAATGGAAGGGTACAATAAGTAGGACGAGAGCTTGTTATCTAACTTTTCTCATACTTTATTGCGCCTGTTTTCTTCTGTTCAGGCTGTTGTATGTGTGGAGGATTTTGGTGGCACTGTAGAAGAGATGCTCATTAAATATGGCAAGAGGATTGTGGGTAAGCATCCAATGGCATGTCACTGCAATGTGTTGTGGGCATTGTATCAGTCTCTCTATAGGGCGAGCTATAGATACTCGAACATAATTGCACATGTTGGTGTTTTGTCTTATCAACAGATGAGCAGTTTGTGCTGGAAAGGATCGCAAACTGCGCCATTGATCTCTACGCCATGATTGTTGTGTTATCCAGGTAAGGTTCAGGTGGAGGGAGGCTGATGGTCCTTCAGACTTTAATTGATTTAGTATTACCCCATGTTATCTCTCTCATCCCTTAGGAGTTCACGCTCCCTGTCTCAAGGGCTCCCAACAGCACTGCATGAGAAGATACTCTGTGATATCTGGTGTTCGGAGGTAAGGCTATATTCTGTCCCAAATTCTGTTTTGGCCATCCTGGAGCTACATCTGATCTTCTGTCCTCTCTTGCCTCCAGGCAGAGCTCCGTGTACGTAAAACCCTGCAGACCTTGCGGAGCGGAGGGGGAGGAACCGCACTCTTCAGGAACTTGCGTTCAGTGTCTGCTGCTCTTGTCGAACATGGTGGTGTGGTGGCTTCTCATCCACTGGGCTTCTAAGTGGAGTCAAACTGTCATGAAGTTGATGGAATTGTTTGCTGCTTTCTATTTCACCACCAAATGTGCCACTAAAATACTATACATGTGTCATATTACACGTGACATCTGTGTATGGTACGCCCAGGAGGATTCCTCGCAGGATTTAATATTATTTGTGAAGTGCCTCCAGGATAATAAATACTTTTTTCTCTCAAAAATATTGGAATTTGACTAGTTTTGTATTTGCAAGCCATGGTCAGGTTAGGGAGATACAGCTTTCCATCGCTTACTATCTCGTCGTTATCCATAATGTATTGTTTATTGTATGAAGGGGAAACCTCGCAAAATCATCTTTCTCACTATCAATCTACATCCACCTTGCTGGAATTGTTCATTCTGACCCTGTAATCTAAATAACTGCTGTAAAATGTTAAGATGTTTAAGGGATTGTAATCAGTAATTCCTCTGTGTAATTGATTCAGGGATACCTGAGGGTGGTAGCTGGTGGGACAATGCAGCTACTGGCCGATTCCCACCAGCTCATTATTCTCTACAATTCTCACTTAAGTAATTAAGAAAACTGCAAATTTAAGGCAAAAATAGCTTGTCTAGGAAAGCATAGTATGGGAGCTTTTCCAGTTTGTCCTATAATTTGTAAATACCCTGTCAGCTTGCTTTTACTCCCCAAATACCCCAAGGCAGCAAAAATAACTATCAGGGCTACCTGCTTGCTATCTTTCTCCCTCTTTTGTACTGCCCCTATCCGGCTCTCATTACTTCCTGCCTCCCCTATACTGCCCTTATCGTCCGCAGGAATTTTTACAGGGGGGGCCATAATTGTAATGACATCCATGCTTGGCCCCTTTTTGACAGTGTCATGAAAGGGAAGGGGCATAGTCATTTTCACATAAAGCCAGGGTGAATAGCGTTTTCACAACTATGGTGTCAGGAATACATGTTTGTATTCCTGACACTATATAGTGTTCTGTTACAGTTACCTCCGGGCTAGCTGGAGGTTGGACCGCTTGGATATCCTGGTTCCAGATGTTGGAGAGGTAGAACGTCGTTCCTATCAGCATCCACAAGATTCTCCTGAAAGTGTAGAATAATCCCACTAGCTATGGCACAGCTAGGATACACTGTTCCCTACAAAACGAGTCGAGGCTGCAATTTGAGGGTAACACAAACTAACTTTAATGGCACTCAGGCGGGACACTTTATGCAACTTTCAGATCAAGGGACAGCCCCCTACTCCTTGCTGACCCTTCCTACTCCTTACTGTCCCTTCCTGCCCCTCCTGCTCATTGCTGACCCCTCCTGCTCCTGGCTGACCCCTCCTGCTCCTGGCTGACCCCTCCTGCTCCTGGCTGACCCCTCCTACTCCTTGCTGCCCCTCCTCCTCTTTGCTGACCCCTCCTGCTCTTTGATGACCCCTCCTGCTCCTTGCTGACCCTTTCTGCTTCTTGCTGCCCCTTCCTACTCCTTGCTGACCCTTCCTGCTCCTTGTTGACCCTTCCTGCTCCTTGCTGGTCCTTCCTTCTCCTAGCTGCCCCTTCCTGCTCCTTACTGACCCCATCTTGCTCCTTGCTGACCCCTCCTGCTCCTTGCTGCCCCTTCCACTCTTCCTATTCCTTGCTGATCTTTCCTTAGACCCTTCCTGCTCCTTGCTTCCCCTTCCTACTCCTTGCTGACCCCTCCTGCTCCTAGCTGACCCCTCATGCTCCTTGCTGACCCTTTCTGCTCCTTGCTGACTCCTCCTGCTCCTTTCTGACTCCTCCTCCTGCTCCTGCTGACCCCTCCTGCTCCTTTCTGCTCTTCCTGCCCCTTTCTGCTCGTTGCTGACCCTTCCTGCTCGTTGCTGACCCTTCCTGCTCCTTGCCGACCCTTCTTACTCCTTGCTGCCTCTTCCTACTCCTTGCTAACCCCTCCTGCTCCTTGCTGACCCTTCCTGCTCCTTGCTGACCCTTCCTGAGCCCTCCTGCCCCTTAACGACCCCTCCTGCCCCTTGCAGACCCCTCCTAATCCTTGCAGACCCCTCCTAATCCTTGCTGACCCCTCCTGCTCCTTGCTGACCCCTCCTGCTCCTTGCTGACCCTTCCTGCTCCTTGCTGACCCCTCCTGCTCCTTTCTGACCCTTTCTGTTCCTTGCAGTTCCCTGCTCCTTGCTGACCCTTTCTGCTTCTTGCTGACCCCTCCTGCTCCTTGCTGCCCCTTCCAAATCCTTGCTGACCCCTTCCTGCTCCTTGCTGCCCCTCCTGCTACTTGTGACCACTCCTGCTCCTTACTGACCTTTCCTGCTTTTTGCTGACCACTCCTGTTTCTTCCTGCCCCTTTCTACTCCTTGCTGACCCCTCCTGCTCCTTGCTGACCCCTCCTGCTCTTCTGCTCCTTGCTGACCCTTCCTGCTCCTTGCTGACCCCTCTTGCTCCAGGCTGACCCTTCCTGCTTCTGTCTGACCACTCCTGTTTCTTCCTGCCCCTTTCTACTCCTTGCTGACCCTTCCTGCTCCTTGCTGCCCCTCCTCCTCCTCCTTGCTGACCCCTCCTACTCCTTGCTGAAGCTTCCTGCTTCTTTCTGACACCTCTTGCTCCTTGTTGACCTTTCCTGGTTCTTGCTGACCCCTTCTGCTCCTTGCTGACCCCTTCTGCTCCTTGCTGACCCCTTCTGCTCCTTGCTGACCCTTCCTGCTCCTTGCTGACCCCTCTTGCTCCAGGCTGACCCTTCCTGCTTCTGGCTGACCCCTCCTGCTTGCTGACCCCTCCTGCTCCTTGCTGACCTTTTCTGCTCCTTGCTGACCTTTCCTACTCCTTGCTGACCCCTCTTGGTCCTTGCTGCCCCTTCCTACTCCTTGCTGACCCCTCCTGCTCCTTGCAGACCCTTCCTACTCCTTGCTGACCCCTCCTGCTTCTTGCTGACCCTTCCTGCTCCTTGATGACCCTTCCTGTTCCTTGCAGACCTTTTCTGCTCCTTGCAGACCCTTCATACTCCTTGCTGCCTCTTCCTACTCCTTGCTGCCTCTTCCTACTCCTTGCTGACCCCTCCTGCTCCTTGCTGCCTCTTCCTACTCCTTGCTGACCCCTTCTGCCCTTTGCATACCCTTCCTACTCCTTGCTGACCCCTCCTGCTCCTTGCTGCCTCTTCCTACTCCTTGCTGACCCCTCCTGCTCCTTGCTGACCCCTCCTACTCCTTGCTGACACTTCCTGCTCCTTGCTGACTGTAACGGCTACCCAGCTGGTAAGGGGTATCTGTCATTGGAGACGTCCTTTTCTAGGCAAGCTGCTGTGAAGTAATGGAGTTCTTATTCCCATCCATGATATCCAAGGGTACAAGAAGGAATCACTGTAAAATGAGGCAGAGTAACTGTACAATAAATCCCCCCCTCCAAGAACGAGACGAGGCTACGTTTTGAAGGGTCAAGTAGAACTGATGTTTATTGACAGGGGTCTCCTTTTATGCAATGCTGCCCTGGAAAGGGCTACACCTACATAATTATCACAATAACCAATCACATACATGGTACAACCCCTACGTCTCCTCCCCTCAGATAAACATTTAACATAATTAAAACATACACAATTTTACCCAAGTTCTGGATTTACCCCAAAAACAGGGGGTACATCTTTAAATCTAGTATTGCCCGGTGGCTCTCATTCAGGGGAACAACATATCCAAATTCCAGCTCATTCGGTTGAGGGGTTCGGGAGTTATGGGTCTTTGAAGTTTTGACCGACCGCACAGACTTTCTAGCCGAAAATAGTTCCACAAGTTTTGTCCTTGCGTTCGGTCTTCATTCGTGCATAAAAACCCCACGAAACACTTGCCATCCACATTCATCCCGGTGTTCGCTGGAATCCCCATGTAAGCTTTAGTCTAACTACCGAACGGCCAGTTGTTCGGTAGTTCTGGCACGAATCTATGGTAATGAAAAGATAGATACACAGTGTAATAGATCTCAACTACTCAAACTAGCAGCTACATACGTTTCACAAGCGTCTGAAAATGATTGTTAGCTCAAAAAAAGTATGTGCGCTCAAAATTACTTTAAAAAATATGATATATTTATTGAGATAAGACTCATATAAAATATAATCAGAATAAATCTAACCAAACAATAAATGAATATAAAAACATGAACCCACTGTTCTGGACAATACACGAATGAACTCTAAATTATAGATACTTAGTATAAGAAAAAATATCAAAACAGCTGCCTAAAGAGTAATACAAATTGTGTAAAAAGAAACAACACAAAATATATATACAAAATAATAATAAATAAAGAAAAATAGTACCTGCCTCGGTGTGGGCCCCCCACCGAGGTATATGTATGAAGATGGGTACTTCAAACAGAAAAACCAAATAAAAAATAAATAAATATAAGTAAGTAAGAGTTCTGAGCAGCGGACCTCCGTCAGATGCCGATGAAAAACACCGTGGTCGGGATCTTCAAAAAAGACCGCGGTGTAGTGGTAACAGACCGCCCGCCGATACAACAAGTAAAAAACAAACAGACTGTGAGCTTATACCGCGGTCGGTATCTTCAAAAAAGACCGCGGTATAAATAGATAAAACAGCGGTCAGTATATCTGAGGATCTTTACTCTCCAGAAATCCGGGATGCGATAACACAAAGAGCTCTAACTCATAAATAAAAATAAAAATAACATGAAAAAGGCAGCTGAAAAAAACAGCGGGTCCAATGATAAAGTGCAGCCACGTCTACGCGTTTCGTCCCGCCCACGGGACTTTATCAAGACTAAATAGCTGCAAAAAAGACCTGATCAAGCTGCAAAAAAGACGAATCTATGGTGTCACGGAGATCTCAGCGGTGTTCGCCTGTTTGCGTATCCGTTTTTAGTTCCAGGCGATCACTGGCAAACACCGCTGTTCGTGCGTAAGATGGCCCCGAACACGTGTAAAGTCCCGAAATGGCGGCCATCTATTCTGAGCATAAAGGATTCGTGCTGAAACATGCGAATGGCTGAAAAGAGCTGGGACGTAAAGTATCACTTAATTGTTCCCCTGGGTGGTCCGGGGTTCGGTAGTTTGGCTTCATTCTCAGGTAATGGTAGTTCACATGAAACAGGCAATTCGGTATTTTGTAAATCCATCTGTGTTATTGTAAATGTGTTCAGGTAGAAAGCACTGCTCCCCTTTTGTGGAACACTCAGGCAGACCCGGATTGATCCTTTTCGGGTCAACTTGGGGCTGTCCGGCCTGCTGTTAGGGTAAAAGTTCTGTTTGCCTGGACAGTCCGTTTGCGTTCCCATTGAACCTACCAGGGCGGTATTGGATGGACGGGCGCCCCGATCGTACCAATGTTTCTGACGGCCCTGGGCCGCCTGGAGATGTTCACGGGCCCATACGGTCCCGCATCTCCAGTACATATGGCACGATAGGAACACCCTCATGCTCTATCTCTCCCTCCTTGGCTTCTGGGTAGCGTGTAGCATAGTCCACTACTGTAAGAATATATTTCTTACCCGAGGGGCTGGGGTTAGGTAGGGGTCCCACTAGGTCGACTGCCACCCGGCTAAACGGTTCCTCGATCACAGGCATGGGTGACAGTCGAGCTTTAGGGTGATCTCCTCTCTTCCCTACTCGTTGGCATATGTCGCAGTAACACCGCACGTCCCTCGAGATCCCAGGCCAGAAAAAAGTCTGTGTGGTGGTGCGTTACCCCCTAGATGCCCTGCCAACGGGATGTCGTGTCCGATTCGTAGAAGTTCCAACCGGTACTTTCTGGGTACCACTAGCTGGCGCTTCTGCGAAGGGACACAGCCTCTTCTCCTACCTTCGGTCAATCTGTATAACCTGTCACCTTCCCATATAAAACGCTCATCCCCTCCACTGTCTGCTAATTCTCGGTACTTTTGGAGGGTGGGGTCCTCTCTAGTTTCCCTCCCAAACTCGTCTGGGGTGTCCCAAGCTATGGTTCTCTCTGCTGTATTAGTGCTAAGTGTCGGTTTGTGGCTTACCTGGGTCTCCTGGCCTGTTGGAGGATCATCTTTGATATGGGTCAGTGAGCGGGTGGTCACGGGACAAGCAGCAGCAGGCGTAGGTAAATAGGCTGAAACAAGAGGGCCAATGTCGTTGCCCAACACGACTTCAGCAGGTAAATTGTCCATGATGCCTACTGTGGTCTTCCCTGACCCGACTCCCCAATCTAAGTGTACCCGGGCGGTGGGTAAGTGAAAAACAGCCCCCCCGCGACATGGACAGCAACTATACGAGTAGACAAATGTTCTGGCTTTACAAGGTGTTTTTGAACCAAAGTGATAGTAGCGCCAGTATCCCTTAGGCCTTGTGCTACCTGTCCATTCACACGCACCCCCTGGCGGTGATGCTGGCTGTTATCTGGGGAGGCGGCTTGTATCGGGTTTGCCTCATACAAGATTCCCAGACACTCCTCCGGGCTCCCTTCGGTCTCCAGGCAGTGGGCAGCAGAGGGGCGTGATGGTGGGATCTCTGTGTTAGGTGTTGTGCGCCTCCAGTTATTATTGGTCGATCCCAAAGGGCAATAACGAGCAATATGTCCCGTGTTGCCGCAGCGATGGCACGTCACCTTAGAAGAATCCCAGGGGTAGTTGTTAGACCCCTGAGGACGTGGAGGTCCTGGGGGTACTGGAGTCCGAAACTCTGTGCGTGCAGCGTAGGTTGGGGTGCGTGGCTCTCCTTTAGCTGTTGGTCGTGTGGTACCCTGGCTCACATTTCTCATCTCTGCGTACTCATCCGCTAGCCGCGCTGCCTCGTTTAAGTTAGCAGGGCGGCGATCTCTTACCCAGTCCTGTATATCCACAGCCAAATCTTGGAAGAAATGTTCCATTAGGAACAACTGCAACACTTCCTCTCCGGTGTTGGCCTTGCACCCTCGTACCCAATGTGATTTGTATCCTGTTTGCCCATTCCATGTGGGAGTCTCCAGCCTTCTTTTTGGACTCCCGGAAGCGGCGGCGATATCTTTCTGGGGTTACAGCATACCTGATGAGCAGTGCGTCTTTCACCCGTTGATACTGCGATATATCCTCTGCAGTAAGTGCCCAAAAAGCTTTGTTTGCTTTTCCTGATAGTTTCCCAGCCAGGATAGTGACCCATTGATCTGGTGGTATCTGGTGTAGTGAGCACTGCCTTTCAAAATCAGCCAAATACCCGTCAATCTCTTCCTCACTTTCCACAAACGCTTTGAACGCAGTGAACGGTATTTTCTGCCCTGTAGCAGCGGGTGGGGGAGTATGAACTGCATGTGCAATGGGTTGTCTAGCTCTTGCCAGTTCAAGTTCGTGTCCCCTCTTATTTTGGATCTCCGCTCTCGCTTCCCAGAACAGCTGTTCGATGAGTTCCACGGAAGTTGCTGGATACAGGAGTAACCTCCGCTGTACAATGCTAGTAATGTCATCCTCCGTGCTGACAGGAGTGGGTTGGTCAGCGACCTCCATGGATCTATCCATCTCGTCCAGCTCCAGTAGGTCAGCTATCAGCTCTCTCCATGGTCGGTTGCTGGCACTCCTTCCCCTGGTTTCCAACAGATCCTTTAGTGTGGGCCTCTCCAGTCTAGCGTACTGTGACTCCATTCAGCACTTGCTTTGGGGATGAAAAGGACCATCCCGCCGCTGCCACCAATGTAACGGCTACCCAGCTGGTAAGGGGTATCTGCCGTTGGAGACGTCCTTTTCTAGGCAAGCTGCTGTGAAGTAATGGAGTTCTTATTCCCATCCATGATATCCAAGGGTACAAGAAGGAATCACTGTAAAATGAGGCAGAGTAACTGTACAATAAATCCCCCCCTCCAAGAACGAGACGAGGCTACGTTTTGAAGGGTCAAGTAGAACTGATGTTTATTGACAGGGGTCTCCTTTTATACAATGCTGCACTGGAAAGGGCTACACCTACATAATTATCACAATAACCAATCATATACATGGTACAACCCCAACGTCTCCTCCTCTCAGATAAACATTTAACATAATTAAAACATACACAATTTTACCCAAGTTCTGGATGTACCCCAAAAACAGGGGGTACATCTTTAAATCTAGTATTGCCCGATAGCTCTCATTCAGGGGAACAACATATCCAAATTCCAACTCATTCGGTTGAGGGGTTCGTCAGTTATGGGTCTTTGAAGTTTTGACCGACCGCACAGACTTTCTAGCCGAAAATAGTTCCACAAGTTTTGGCCTTGCGGTCGGTCTTCATTCGTGCATAAAATCCCACGAAACCCTTGCCATCCACATTCATCCCGGTGTTCGTTGGAATCCCCATGTAAGCTTTAGTCTAACTATCGAACGGCCGGTTGTTCGGTAGTTCCGGCACGAATCTATGGTGTCACGGAGGTCTCA
Organism: Pelobates cultripes; assembly: GCA_933207985.1. NCBI lineage: Eukaryota > Metazoa > Chordata > Amphibia > Anura > Pelobatidae > Pelobates > Pelobates cultripes. The sequence continues at coordinate 1,916,052 of OW240914.1, read as the reverse complement.
GCGGTGTTCGCCTGTTTGCGTATCCGTTTTTAGTTCCATGCAATCACTGGCAAACACCGCTGTTCGTGTGTAAGATGGCCGCGAACACGTGTAAAGTCCCGAAATGGTGGCCATCTATTCTGAGCACAAAGGATTCGTGCTGAAACATGCGAATGGCTAAAAAGAGCTGGGAGGTAAAGTATCACTTAATTGTTCCCCTGGGTGGTCCGGTGTTCGGTAGTTTGGCTTTATTCTCAGGTAATGGTAATTCACATGAAACATGCAATTCGGTATTTTGTAAATCCACTTGTTTTATTGTAAATGTGTCCAGGCAGAAAGCATAGTCCTGTTACACTGACCCTTTCTGCTTCTTGCGGACCCTTCCTACTCCTTCCTGGTCCTTCCTGCTCCTTCCTGGTCCTTCCTGCTCCTTGCTGGCCCTTCCTGCTCCTTGCTGACCCCTCATGCTCCTTGCTGACCCTTCCTGCTCCTTGCTGCCCCTTCCTAATCCTTGCTGACCCCTCCTACTCCTTGCTGACATTTTCTGCCCCTCCTGCTTCTTGCTGCCTCTTCCTACTCATTGCTGCCTCTTCCTACTCCTTGCTGACCCCTCCTGCCCCTTGCAGACCCATCCTGCCCCTTGCTGACCCATCCTGCTCCTTGCTGACCCTTTCTGCTCCTTGCTGACCCCTCCTGCTCCTTGCTGCCCCTTTCACTCTTCCAATTCCTTGCTGATCCTTCCTACCCCTTGCAGACCCTTCCTGCTCCTTGCTTCCCCTTCCTGCTCC
>OW240914.1:1859883-1915185 GCA_933207985.1 Pelobates cultripes | reverse complement strand
TCCTTGCTGACCTTTCCTGCTCCTTGCTGACCCTTCCTGCTCATTTCTGACCCCTCCTGCTCCTTGCTGCCCCTTCCACTCTTCCTTGCTGACCCCTCCTGCTCCTTGCAGACCACTCCTGCTCCTTGCAGACCCTTCCTACTCCTTGCTAACCCATCCTGCTCCTTGCTGACCCATCCTGCTCCTTGCTGACCCCTCCTACTCCTGCCTGACCCCTCCTGCTCCTTGCTGCCCCTTCCTACTCCTTGCTCACCCCTCCTGCTCCTTGCTGCCCCTTCCTGCTCCTTGCTGACCCCTCCTGCCCCTTTCTGACTCTTCTAAAATATACATCCAATCTCCATAAGATATACATATTATTAATCAGCACACTTCAAATATAAACATATCCAAAATTCACCAATTCCCTTCAGTGGTTAAAAAGTTAGTTGGAAGTGCTTTTTCTGACCGAGGAGGGACAAAGCAGCCAGTTCCAACTGGTCTGGCAGAGTCCCTGGGACAACGCCCTGCTAGAGAACAATGGGGGGGAAGGGAAGAGGCACACCTTCCCATGGATTCAAAGGGGCAGAAAAAGTGTTCCAAAATCCAATAAGCCCAAACAATGTTTATAATGGGCAAAAACTCCCAGAGGCCATAGTCAGAAGATATGAGACGGGCAACAAGGCCCCTCCAAAAACCAGTGTCGAGGTCACTTTCGCCGCACTGTCCCTTCCTGCTCCTTGCTGTCCCTTCCTGCTCCTTGCTGTCCCTTCCTGCTCATTGCTGATCCTTCCTGCTCATTGCTGACCCTTTCTGCTCATTGCAGACCTTTCCTGCTCCTTGCTGCCCCTTTCTGCTCCTTGCTGACCCCTCCTGCCCCTTGCTGACCCTTTCTGCTTTTTGCTGAACATCCTCCTCCTTGCTGCCCCTTCCTAATCCTTGCTGACCCCCCTACTCCTTGCTGACCCCTCCTGCTCCTTGCTGACCCTTCTTGCTCCTTTCTGACCCCTCCTGCTCCTTGCTGACCCCACCTGCTCCTTTCTGACCCCTCCTGCTCCTTGTTGACCCATCCTGCTTCTTGCTGACCCCTCCTGCTCCTTGCTGACCCTTTCTGTTCCTTGCAGACCTTTCCTGCTCCTTGCTGACCCTTCCTGCTGCTTGCTGACCCTTTCTGCTTCTTGCTGACCCCTCCTGCTCCTTGCTGCCCCTTCCAAATCCTTGCTGACCTTTCCTGCTCCTTGCTGCCCCTCCTGCTACTTGTGACCACTCCTGCTCCTTACTGACCTTTCCTGCTTTTTGCTGACCCTTCCTGCTTCTTGCTGACCCCTCCTGTTTCTTCCTGCCCCTTTCTACTCCTTGCTGACCCCTCCTGCTCCTTGCTGCCCCTACTCCTCGCTGACCCCTCCTCCTCATTGCTGCCCCTCCTGCTTCTTTCTGATGCCTCTTGCTCCTTGATGACCTTTCCTGCTTCTTGCTGACCCTGCCTGCTACTTGCTGACCCCTCCTGCCCCTTGCTGACCCCTCCTGCCCCTTGCTGACCCCTCCTGCCTTGCAGCCCCTCCTGCCTTGCTGACCCCTCCTGCCCCTTGCTGACCCCTCCTGCCCCTTGCTGACCCCTCCTGCTCCTTGCTGACCCCTCCTGCTCCTGGCTGACCCCTCCTGCTCCTGGCTGACCTTTCCTACTTTTGGCTGACCCTTCCTGCTCCTGGCTGACCCTTCCTGCTTCTTGCTGACCCCTACTGCTCCTTGCTAACCCTTTCTACTCTTTGCTGCCCCTTCCTACCCCTTGCTGACCCTTCTAAAATATACATCCAATCTCCATAAGATATACATATTAATAATCAGCACACTTCAAATATAAACATATCCAAAATTCGACAATTCCCTTCAGTCGTTAAAAAGTTAGTTGGAGGGGACGTGGCTTGGATGTCCGAGAAGATGGCAGGCTAATCCACGAGCTCTCCGCAGGCTCACCACAAAACCTGAAACTATGCACTATTTGCACAACCAGTGTGTAATAGTGAAAATGTGTAGCTATAATATTAACTTACTCCCCAAAGTCCTTTAGGGGTGTAGAAGGTATTATGTAGGTAGTCCAGAGCCCATTAGGAATTTGGCTCTAATCACTCTTGTCTTGTATCTTTAAGGTTACATACACCCTTTGAGTCCAAATGGAATATACTCCTCAAAAACAAAGAGAGGGAGAACAGGGAAATCTCGCCCTGGTGTTGAGATCCTTAAAACAGCAATATATAAACATGCATGTAATGGTGAAGGTTGCTTCTCACCTGAATTAGAGCCTGTGACTTGGCTCTAGGTAAATAGGCATATGAGTCCTTTTGGGATGACTCCTTCCCTCTTTAACAGGATAGAAAATATACGTGTACTAAATAAAAGATAATATTTATTACATTCACTTTTAAAATAAATATGATACATACAGTATATAGGTGAGTCCAAAACGCGTTTCGCCGATTCCGTTCGGCTTTCTCAATTGGTAATTTCCATCCTGTCTAGTTCCTGGTTAAAATCCCCGCCTTCCGTCCTGATTGGTGGCAACAGATCGAACTCCAACCAATCACGGACGTCCTTGCAGGGGAGGGTCTAATAGTCCAGCTGTAATACTATATCCCTTAACGGTGACGTCATCGCGCAGGACTGAAGATTTGGAACAAAACTGTGGTCACTATCATTTATTTTAAAAGTGAATGTAATAAATATTATCTTTTATTTAGTACACGTATATTTGGTGTATCTTCTATCCTGTTAAAGAGGGAAGGAGTCATCCCAAAAGGACTCATATGCCTATTTACCTAGAGCCAAGTCACAGGATCTAATTCAGGTGAGAAGCAACCTTCACCATTACATGCATGTTTATATATTGCTGTTTTAAGGATCTCAACACCAGGGCGAGATTTCCCTGTTCTCCCTCTCTTTGTTTTTGAGGAGTATATTCCATTTGGACTCAAAGGGTGTATGTAACCTTAAAGATACAAGACAAGAGTGATTAGAGCCAAATTCCTAATGGGCTCTGGACTACCTACATAATACCTTCTACACCCCTAAAGGACTTTGGGGAGTAAGTTAATATTATAGCGCAACACATTTTCACTATTACACACTGGTTGTGCAAATAGTGCATAGTTTCACATTCTGATCACAATAGGATTGGAGAATTCCTATTTTTTGTGTGAGAGCTGCTGGATCAAAAAGAGCACTTATAATCTGTTTTAAGCGCCTGTTAAACACAGAATATTTTGTTATTGTTAATCACCACAAAACCTCACTGACCGCACAGCCTAACGCCCAAAATGGGGAAGACCCACCGCACATCATGTGCCCAACGACCCCAAACTCCTCCATGAAAAACTACCTGGTGACACAGGCAGACCTAGACCAACAGGCCTCAAGTGACTCCGTGACCTCGGGCATATCTCGCCCGCGATCACCGCAAGGGGACCAGCCACATACAATCCCCCCTACATCCACGCCAGAACTGGTCTCAATCCTGAAACAACTACCCACGAAAGCAGATCTGAGGACGGCGAACACAGAATTACGTACCTTCATAACGACAGAACTCCACACACTGCGAGAGGATATACAAGGCCTCAGCCAAAAAGTGGCGCTACTTAAAGCAGACTGTGATCACATGTCTGCCGCCCAGACGGCGAACACAGACTACAACACCACACCAAGGTATTACAGCAAATGGCATTACATATGGAGGATCTAGATAACAGGGGCAGGAGACAGAATATCCGCATAAGAGGAGTGCCTGAAGAGCTGGACAAAAAAACACCAATTCCGAACACACTAGTAGAACTATTCAACAAACTACTGGTCCGGCCACACCAGACACCCATAGGCTTTGTGCGCGCGCACCGAGCACTGAGGCCTCAGGGACCCCCGGAGGGCCCCGCTCGGGATATAATCTGTTGCTTGGAGAGCTTCCCCCTGAAGGAGGAGATCCTCCGCAAGGCCAGGGGCACAGACAAAATCCTAAAGGAAGTCGCGGAAGTCCAGCTATTCCCGGATCTCTCCCCGGCAACCCTGACATACAGGAGAGCGATGAGACCCCTTACGAGACAACTACAAGCAGCCAACATCAGGTAACGCTGGTGCTTCCCCACGGGCCTACAAGTTGCAACACCCAGCAGCCCCTTTATGGTTACAGGGGAAGAAGACGTCATGGCGGTCCAAAGGGAGCTACACCTGAGGGCATAACATGGCCAAACCCGGTAAACTTCTATATCACTGGCCCCAGGCCGCAAAGCACAGGCCCTCGACCCCAAAGGATGAGACTCCCTCGCACACAATTGATTAGGCCGGCGGGGACACCTAACTGAGGACCGCAGATCGCCCCCCACTTCAAACATAGAAGACCGAAAAGCCGACTCCTGCTACAAGACAGGAATTCTGATTATGTAGACATAAGGTGACTTGCAACACTTTTTTTTTTTCCTCTCCTCCTCACCGCCCCCGAACAATGTGGGCAATTAAGCCCTGGAACTTTATGAACTACTAAGAACCCCCTGGCACACCGCCTCGGTCTGGACTTCAGCCTGCCTCTTCATACAGCAAGTATTGACGGAGTGTGGGGTCCGGGAGGGTGGGGTACGGACTTGGGGTGAGGGGACGCAAGCTCTAAGGGGGTTACAGACTCCTCGGGATGGGGAGGGGTACCCTGGCTATTCCAATTAATGGACCCACCGGCACAGCCCTGGGGCACGCTCAGGCTAGGAATCGCCCTCCGGAGTCGGGGGAGGAAGGGGGGATGGGGGAGTATAGGAAGGGGGGGGGATGCTGCGAGAGGGGGGGGAGAGGCGGGACAGGTCAGTAACCGACCTACACAGAACGGATACATGAGGGTAACGTTGTACAATGTTTATGTTATGGCTATCAAATATGTTCAAGTTAATAATGTTATTTGGTGAGGTTGAAACACTTGCTACAATCTGGACAGATCGAGCCATAAGCCGGGGAGACGGAAGGTCCTGACTGGGTGGAACCCCGAGAGATCATAGTGGTCTGCGACGACCGATTTGTGAGCGCACTTGGTCCCCTGGGTTCTGCCCACTTGGGAATTCTTGGACTCCTTCGACTGCCCTACTGGATTGAGCGACAAGACTCAGGCGAGCGGTACCCCCTTTGCCCACAGGTGGGCGGGGGACTTACTGCCCTCCGTCGCTCATCTCCGATATCGCTACACTTAGCGATTCTTTACCGATACAGGGACTGTGAAATACAGCCCTTAACCTTCCCTCCCCCGGTTACCCCATGCTTCCCTAAACCCCCCCTAACCCAACCCTAGACTACCTTGACAGACACGACAGCATTCACACACAACCAATGGAATGATGCCACCCACATCATCAATTGCCCCGGCCCCTATCACAATTCTCTCTCTCAACGCTAGGGGTCTAAACAAGCCCGAAAAACGATCGGGAGCCATGAGGGAATTCCTAACCCATAAGGCATCCATAGTGTTTCTACAGGACACTGACAAACCAACACTATCCCGTAGGCTACTACAGCGATTTTCAGGGAGGAAAGTCCAGAGGCACAGCGATCTTCCTTCACAAACGCATCCCGTTTAAAGAGACAGGAGTGATGACTGATCCAGAAGGACGCTACACCTTCTTAAAGGGAGAGATAGCGGGCACACAATACACTTTTGCTAATATATATGTCCCAAACCGCAAGCAATATCAATTTATAGCCCGGATACTTGGCACCCTTAAAGGACCACTATAGTGCCAGGAAAACATACTCGTTTTCCTGGCACTATAGTGCCCTGAGGGTGCCCCCACCCTCAGGGTCCCCCTCCCGCCCGGCTCTGGAAGGGGAAAGGGGTAAAAACTTACCTTTTTCCAGCGCTGGGCGGAGAGCTCTCCTCCTCCTCTCCGCCTCCGTTACGCCCGCCCCGACTGAATGCCTTGTAGCGGCAAGAACTCTTGTAGCGCATTCAGCGGTCTCTGAAAGCATTTACAGTAACAATAGACGCTCGCGATGCTCTCACTGTAATCACAGTGAGAAACATAGCGCCTCTAGTAACTGTCAATGAAATTTTAAGAGCTTTAAGAGAAAGGCTTAACCCATTCATAATTATAGCAGTTTCTCTGAAACTGCTATAATTATGAAAAAATGGGTTAACCCTAGAAGGACCTGGCACCCAGACCACTTCATTAAGCTGAAGTGGTCTGGGTGCCTAGAGTGGTCCTTTAAGAGATTCACAGAGGGCGTTTTGGTATTGGGGGGAGATCTGAACGTAGCTCTGGACCCTAAATGGGACTCCTCTCTAGGACACACACACATCCCTGCACAACACATCACGGCAATCAGGACCTTACTGGCAAGGGCAACAATGGTGGACTGCTGGAGGGCTCTGCACCCAGGGCCAGATTAAGAGCCCAGTGGGCCTGGTGCTGACAATTATGACGGGCCTAATTACAGAATCATATCGACCAAAAACAGTAAAACACTCCCAAGCATCATGTATCTGATGGAGATGGTGCTGGAGAGAAAGAAAACAGCAGCTATAAGAAAACACATACCCTAGGCTAATCTCTCTCTAATTTATGTTTTCATCTTTCAAGTAAATCCATATCCCCTAACAGCAGTGTCCAGTCAAGCAGGAAGTCAATGGGCATGGTAAAAGGGTGTGCCACTGACACAAATCACGTAACCTGCCAAAAGGGGCGAACATGCCCAAAAAGAGGACATGTCTGCTCAAAGAATTAGAAGGCCAGCCTGGCATGAATGCATGTCAGGCTGCCTGCCAATCATGCAGCTGGCCAACTAAGGGCATACTATGCAGACAGCACCCTGAGCTTGGCATAAATGCATCTAATGATGCGCTCACTCAACGCTTTCTAAGGACTGTCCCCTAGCACTCGCTGGCCACTTGTCTCCTTACCTTCTTACTAGCAGGCAGAAGCTCCTGGTATATGGTCTGGGACAGAGAAAAGCTGTATGTAGTGAGTGTAGAAGAAAGGGAACATGCCACAGTGTTAGAGAGACCAAAGTCAGCATTACCTTAAAGAATCACTATAGGGTCAGGAACACAAACATGAATTCATGACCCTATAGTGTTAACACCACCATCTGGCCCCCTCATGCCTCCATGAATATAGCAAAATCCTACTATATTCAAGCCTGAAGCTGTAACTCTGCATGCTGTTAGACTCATAAAAACAAGCAGTCTGCTGACATCATTAGAAGTGGTGGCCTGATCCAATCACAGTGCTTCCCCATAGGACTGGCTGAGACTGACAAAGAGGCAGATCAGGGTCAGAGCCAGCATGATTCAAACACAGCCCTGGCCAATCAGCATCTCCTTATATAGATGAATTGAATCAATGAATCTCTATGAGGAAAGTTCAGTGTCTGCATGCAGAGGGAGGAGATACTGAATGTTTGGATGCATTTTAGGCAGCCATGACCCAGGAAGGATCTCTAACAGCCATCTGAGGAGTGGCCAGTGAAGTTATCAATAGGATGTAATGTAAACACTGCATTTTCTCTGAAAAGACAGTGTTTACAGCAAAAAGCCTGTCTGTAATGATTCTACTCACCAGAACAAATTCAATAAGCTGTAGTTGTTCTGGTCACTATAGTGTCCCTTTAACTATATTCATTGTCAGCCAGTCCACACACGTTTTGTTCCCATACATCCCTCTTAAGTTTCCATACTTAAGTAAGAGTATGTGAAAAGTAGTTAGGGTTGCCACCTTTCTTGGAAAAACATACCGGCCTTGCTAATTTGCATAATTAAATATGTATGGGTGACATCACATGATGTAAATCACAAGGAGTGACATAAGAGAAAATGCTGTAAAATCACCAAAAAACTACTTAGTTTAAATCTGCTGTATAGATGGATTCCTCCCAGTGCCCCCATGTCTCCCAATGTCCCTTAGTGTCTCAGTGTCTTCCATAATGTCTCCCAATGTCCCTTAGTGTCTCAGTGTCTGCCATAATGTCTCCCAATGTCCCTTAGTGTCTCAGTGTCTGCCATAATGTCTCCCAGTGTCCCTTAGTGTGTCAGTGTCTGCCATAATGTCTCCCAGTGTCCCTTAGTGTCTCAGTGTCTGCCATAATGTCTCCGTGTCCCTTAGTGTCTCAATGTCTGCCATAATGTCTCCCATTGTCCCTTAGTGTCTCAGTGTCTGCCATAATGTCTCCCAATGTCCCTTAGTGTCTCAGTGTCTGCCATAATGTCTCCCAATGTCCCTTAGTGTCTCAGTGTCTGCCATAATGTCTCCCAATGTCCCTTAGTGTCTCAGTGTCTGCCATAATGTCTCCCAGTGTCCCTTAGTGTCTCAGTGTCTGCCATAATGTCTCCCAGTGTCCCTTAGTGTCTCAGTGTCTGCCATAATGTCTCCCAATGTCCCTTAGTGTCTCAGTGTCTGCCATAATGTCTCCCAGTGTCCCTTAGTGTCTCAGTGTCTGCCATAATGTCTCCCAATGTCCCTTAGTGTCTCAGTGTCTGCCATAATGTCTCCCAGTGTCCCTTAGTGTCTCAGTGTCTGCCATAATGTCTCCCAGTGTCCCTTAGTGTCTCAGTGTCTGCCATAATGTCTCCCAATGTCCCTTAGTGTCTCAGTGTCTACCATAATGTCTCCCAGTGTCCCTTAGTGTCTCAGTGTCTGCCATAATGTCTCCCAGTGTCCCTTAGTGTCTCAGTGTCTGCCATAATGTCTCCTAATGTCCCTTAGTGTCTCAGTGTCTGCCATAATGTCTCCCAGTGTCCCTTAGTGTCTCAGTGTCCCCATGTCTCCTTGCAGCCTTTCCCCCATCCCTTACTTCCCTGAGCTGTAGGCTGTTCTCTGCAGGGTGGGAGTTGCTGTCTGGACTCTCTGTAGCTGCACCCCTGCAGATCATTGAGTATAGATAGGCAGGGAGGGATATGCTGGAACTTCCTATCCCTGCCTGTCTCCACACACACAGCGACCCCTACTGGCCAGTGCTGGTATTGCAGAGTAATCTCCCTTTATACTGAGAAAAATACCAGCATTTATTTTGCCAGTATCACTGCAATATTGGCACCAGCCAGACAGCCTCAAATACCGGCTGTGCCAATAAAATAAAAGCCAAGTGGAATCCCTAAGAGTAGTATGTGGTAAAAAAAAAATTTTTTTTAAATCAATGGGCCTATTCCACGGGCCTGGGCCTGGAGCTGCAGCTCCATCAGCCCCTATGTTAATCCTGCCCTGACTGCACCCCGACGAGAAGGATTATACCTTTTACTCCCATCCACATAACTCTTACACCCGAATTGACTACCTCTTTACGTCACAATACCACTTACCGCTAGTGCTTCGAGCCGAACAGGACACCGCGACATGGTCAGACCATGCACCGGTGATCATCAAACTGAAATCCCCCCTATTCAAACCAAAGATCTCCAAATGGAGATTAAACGAAGCACTACTTGCAATGCCAGAGGTGGCAACAGAGATAGAAACAACACTAAAAGAATACTTTACAAACAATAGTGACCAGACCTCCTCCACCATACGGTGGGAAGCACACAAAAGCGTAATTAGGGGACATTTTATCCAAAAGAGCACACACCTGAAAAAAAAGAGGGAAGCACGTATGACTACATTACTGACAGACATACAACAACTGGACGCACTCAACAAACGACTCCAACTCCCCACACACCAAGCTACACTCCTCTGTTTACGGAGGGAATTGACTACACTTCTACACTCTCTACACCATAGGGAAGTACTGCGCCATAAGGCATTTTTTTGCCGTACATGGCAATAAGAGTGGGAAACTCCTGGCGCGCATGCGCAACAAAAAAAGACAAGACACGTACATTGACCGCATACAGGACAAAGGAGGGGTCCTGCACAGACACCCCACTAAGATACAGGAGATTATCCGGGCATACTACACAGAGCTTTATTCTTTACCAAGGCCACAAACGGATACACACGCCCAAAAGTTCCGTAACTCTATAGACGAATATCTTAGGACCCATACACTCCCCTCCCTAACGACGGAAGTAGCAGACCAGTTAGAGGAACCCGTCATCCCAGAGGAGTTGGCACTCGCGATTAAAAGCACCAAACCAGGGAGGAGCCCAGGCCCAGACGGTCTGTCCATTAAATACTATAAGAGATATGCCGACACTCTATTCACTACTAGTGATGTTTAACGCAATCAGAGAGGGACACAACATCCCCAAACAGACACTGACGGCACATATCACCATAATTCCTAAAGAAGGCAAAGATCGAGAGCACTGCGGGAGCTATCAACCTATATCCCTCATCAATAACTACCTTAAACTGCTGGCAAAGGTCCTGGCGACCAGACTCCAGGTGGGATTTGTGATGGACCGGGAGGCCAGAGATAATACCATCCGAGCCCTCATACTCATGCACAGGAAGACAGGGGATGACAAGGGCCTTCTCCTGCTGTCCAGAGACGCGGAGAAGGCCTTTGACAGGGTCTGCTGGGAATACATGTTCCGGACGCTGGCTCACATGGATGGATTAGAGCCCTTTATTCCCAGCCGACGGCACACGTATTGGTCAATGGGGCACTTACGGAGGCCTTCCCAATCTATAATGGCACACGCCAGGGCTGCCCGCTATCCCCATTACTGTTTGTCCTAGCCCTGGAGCCCTTCCTGAATACCATCAGATGCCACCCGGACATTCAGGGAGTCAACACAGGAGACACACAACACAAAATAGCCGCATATGCGGACGACCTCTTGTTTTTTATAACTCACCCGGAGGTCTCCTTACCTAACCTAGTACAGGCATTCCAGAAGTTTGGAACACTATCGGGTCTGAAAATCAACTTCTCAAAATCCTATATTTTAAATATAAGTCTACCTACGCAGAGGGCCGCCCAGCTTCACCGGAGTAATGCATTCCAATGGGCTCCACATAAAATACGCTACCTAGGCACCTGGCTAATGACAAAAGCAGCGAACTTATACACGACCAACTTCGCCCCGATACTTCTCCAGTTTTGGAAAGAAATGGGAGACTGGGCCTTCCCTCACATATCCTGGCTGGGTAGAGTGCAAGTGGTGAAGATGAATTTTTTACCAAGACTACTCTACCTTTTCCAGGCCCTACCCATAGTGATCCCGACTTCTTTTTTCACGACACTTAGAAGGGCACTGGGGGCTTACGTGTGGGATGGGAGGAGACCCAGACTGAAATTCTCACTGCTCACAAAACCCAAGGACAACGGGGGCCTAGCCCTACCAGACTTTACACTATACTACAAAGCATGTCACCTACAACACATTGTCGAGTGGTCCAAAACGGGGGTCACCAAGCTCTGGAAAACAGCAGAGGAGAGGGAGGCAGGTATCCCCGCCGCCCTTCTCCCGTGGCTCCCTGCAAGAGGGGACGGGGGGGAAAGACATTACTCCGCTTACACCAAAGTGACACTGACGGTGTGGCGCAGAAGCATAGGACGACACGCCCTTTCCACGTATCCATCCCCACTGTTGCCCCTCACCTACAACACAGACTTTCCGCCGGGCATGGACCAGCGGGCCCTCCGAACCCTGGTGGAAGACCCACTGCCACGACTGAGACATGAGTGCGCCAGACGAGGACTGAAGGGCTTAACAGAGATGTGTGGAGAGGCCCCCCGGCCTTTCCTAACACAATTTAGATACGAACAACTTCGCAGCTACGTGAGACTTCTCCCGCAAGGGGAGGCTCTTGGCAGAGACCTCACTGCCTTCGAAAGGCTGTGCACAGGCCCAGATCCGCTACCACACGGAGTGTCACACCTATACTCCCTCCTACACTCACAGACCCCGTGGGAAGTGCAAAAATTCATGGGAAAATGAGAGGAAACCTTGAACCAAACATTCAGCACCCAGGAATGGGAAAAAAATATGCACTATAGTACACCATTGTTCCGTTTTTAGCAAAAGCCAAGAGACAGCCTACAAATTGCTTACACAGTGGTATCGTACACCTGCCACGATACACCACATACACACAAATGAGTCCCGCCTCTGCTGGAGATGTGACAAGGCACCAGGAGCACACATACACATATGGTGGGAATGCAAGCTAATACAAACCTTCTGGCATACTATCCACAAAATACTATCCTGATTCTCAGACAACCCACCGCCACTAGGACCGGCAGCCATGCTACTTCATCATACAAAAACCCCAACATCCAAATACAAAAAATCACTCACGATCCGGATTCTTAACAGAGCAAAACAGACTATCCCACAGTTCTGGAAGAAAAAAAGAGACCCCATCCATACACACGTGGTTCACCCAAATGGAGGACCTAAGAGCCATAGAAGAATTCACCATGCATGCGGCTGGACCGCAACAACAGACATATCTTGACATATGGACTCACTGGATACTGACGACTACAAAACCTGACTTCCAGACACTAATACAAGGCCGACCACCTGAGGACACACGACTGACTGACAAAGAGACAGAAGACTAACCCAATACCTCCTTCCACACCTATACCTAACCCCCCCATTCCTGAGGCATTAGATACGCTCCCATCAGAGAGGTGCAGGCCCGCGAACAAGGCAAAAGTGGACTGACTAGGTTAGTACAACCATGAGCCCCGGACACTTGTCAGGGAAATGAAACCTGTAGGACGTAATAACATCAGCAGACTATGTTCAATAACGACCACCAATGACACGTACTAGAAGGACCCGAGGGCCCCACAATCTAGACAACAAAGGCTTAACCATGCTACACCGAACATAGCGACCTGAATGCAACAATGTAAGGTTGGGCATAAGCAAAACACACAGGTAACAATGTAATCAAACAAATGATACACCTGTCCAGGGAAGATAATTATATACTGACAGGGACTTGAGAGTCCGCCACTACTGTGGGCCTGCACGCCCGAACGAATGCATGTTTTAAATTCTATCTGCACGTGTTGTGCTTTGGATATTATACCTAGCAGGCTTGTGGAGATCTGCGAATCTCAAAGTGAATGTACTGTTTAGCAATGCAAACCGAAATAAAAATGATATTTAAAAAAAAGTTATTTGGAAGTCCTTTTTTTGACCGAGGAGGGACAAAGCAGCCAGTTCCAACTGGTCTAGCAGAGTCCCTGGGACAACGCCCTGCTGGAGAACAATGGGGGGGGGGGAAGGGAAGAGGCACACCCATGGATTCAAAGGGGCAGAAAAAGTGTCCCAAAATCCAATAAGCCCAAACAATGTTTAGAATGGGCAAAATCTCCCAGAGGCCATAGTCAGAAGGTATGAGGCGGGCAACAAGGCCCCTCCAAAAACCAGTGTCGAGGTCACTTTCGCCGCACTGTCCCTTCCTGCTCCTTGCTGTCCCTTCCTGCTCCTTGCTGCCCCTTCCTGCTCCTTGCTGCCCCTTCCTGCTCCTTGCTGCCCCTTCCTACTCCTTGCTGACCCCTCCTACTCCTTGCTGACCCCTCCTACTCCTTGCTGACCCTTCCTGCACATTGCTGACCCTTTCTGCTCCTTGCAGACCTTTCCTACTCCTTGCTGACCCTTTCTGCTTCTTGCTGGCCCCTCCTGTTCCTTGCTGACCCCTCTTGCCCCTTCCTGCCCCTTGCTGACCCCTCCTGCTCCTTGCTGACCCTTTCTGCTTCTTTCTGATGCCTCTTGCTCCTTGATGACCTTTCCTGCTTCTTGCTGACCTCTCCTGCTCTTCTGCTCCTTCCTGACCCTTCCTGCTCCAGGCTGACCCTTCCTGCTTCTTGAGGACTCCTCCTGCTCCTTGCTGACTTTTTCTGCTCCTTGCAGACCTTTCCTACTCCTTGCTGACCCTTCCTACTCCTTGATGACCCCTCCTGCTCCTTTCTTTTTTTGTAAATATGTTTTTATTTCGGTTTACATTGTCGAAAATAAGTCACATTGAGACTTGCAGGTCTCCGTAGGCCTTTAGGGTACAATAACCAAAGCACAACATGTGCATAGCGTTTTTAGGTCGGCCAATCTGGCGCACAGGCCCACATTTGCGGTGGACTCGCAGGTCCCTTACAGCATGCAGTTCTTGTCCCTAAACTAGTGTATTGTTTGTATTCAGTTGCTCCGTTTGTTAAGTAACATTAAGCAAACTTCAGTGTGGACTCGCAGGTCCACTTAGGGTAGGACATAAGCAGCCGTTGGAAAGGAATGACGGTCTGCCAAACCAGCATTGGTGACGCGCAGGTCACAATGTAGCGGGTGTTATAGTCGGGTGTCGGGGGAGGTGGGGGGGTCGGGGTGCGTCCGTGTCTGGGTCACGTCTGTCTAGGTCGTCTCTGTGTTTGTCGGTCTATGCGGCCTCGTCACTGTGTCCTTACGTGTTGTATCGGAGCCTGGTTGTGAATTCTGCCTTGGTAGTAGTCAGTATCCAGTGGGTCCATATGTCCATGTACCTATTCGAGGAGTTGGATGCGGTCATGATGAGTTCCTCTATGGCTCTGAGTTCCTCCATTTGGGAGAACCAGGTTGTCAACGCGGGTGTCGTTTGTTGCTTCCAGAATTGAGTGATCACCTGTTTGGCAACGTTTAGGATTCTAATGGTTAGTGAGTGCTTGTATCGCGTTCTAGGTGACTTTGTATGGTGAAGGAGCATGTGTTCTGGGAGGAAGGGGGGTGGCGTGTCTGAGAAGGTTTTGAGAAAGCCGTGTATACCCCGCCAGAAGGGCTTTATGGCTTCGCAGGCCCACCAAAGGTGGAGTACTGTGCCGGCCTCTCTATTACACCTCCAGCAGAGATCCGTGTGTTCCGGGTCTATGGCATGGAGTGCAATCGGGGTGCGGTACCAATTCGTTAACAATTTAAACGCCGTTTCTTGTGTTTTGCTGAAGACTGAGCAGTGATGCGTTAAGTAGCATATCTTTTCCCAGTCCCCGTCTGTGAAAGTTTTCCCCAGTGTTTGTTCCCATCTCCCCATGAATTTGGGTTTCTCCGTTGGTGTTTCCCTCTGTAGCATGGAGTAAATGAGTGAGATCCCGTGTGGTTGCGGGTCTGAGTCCATACACATTCTTTCGAATGTGGTAGGGTCACGTTTTTGTGCCGTGCCCCCCGGGAGGGTGTGTACATAGCTCTGTAGCTGTCTGTGTTTAAGTGGTGTAGGAGGGTGGGGGTTGCTCCTTCTAATAGGGTCGGGAGTGTTTTGCATTTCGTGCCTGCCAGGAGGTGGTGTAGTCTGGGTATTTCATGTCGGATTAAGTCCCTGAATGCGTTGGGGTCTAGCCCCGGTGGGAAGCTGTCGTTATGCGTGAGAGGGAGAAGGGGGGACGGGAATGGCGCTAGTCTGCATCTCTTTGCTACTTTCTCCCACGCCCGTAGGGTTGTGGTTGTGTAGGGTGTGCCCTGTCCCCTGCTCCCTCCTCTCCCTAGCCATGGGACGGTGGACAGCGGTATCCCCGCATCAGTTTCCTCTGCCTCTTTCCATCTCTTATGCACCTTCTCTTTTGTCCACTCCATAATTCGTTGGAGGTGACAGGATTTGTAGTACAGGGAAAAGTCTGGTATGGACAGTCCCCCCTGTCCTTGGGCAGCGTCAGTGCTGCTAGTTTGACCCTCGGTCTCTTGCGGTCCCAAACATATTTCCCGGTTTCCTGTCTCAGGGCCTGAAAGAATGATCTGGGGATGGTAATGGGTAGGGCTTGCATGAGGTATAGTAGGCGTGGGAGCAGGTTCATTTTTATAACCTGGACCCTGCCCAGCCAGGATATGTGTGGGTATGCCAATCCGACAGGTCTTTCCGGAACCTGTCTAGTAGGGGGATAAAGTTGTGTCTGAATAGATCAGGTTCCCTCCTCGTCAGCCATGTGCCTAGGTATTGTATTTGGTGTTGTGCCCATTGAAATGTGTGGCTCTGCTTTAAGGGGGAGGCTCTGTGTTCTGGTATACTAACGTTCAAGATGTAGGATTTTGTGAAGTTGATCTTGAGGTTGGATATCTCCCCGAAGGTCCTGAAGGCCTTCAGAATATTCGGGAGCGAGACCTCCGGGTTAGTGATAAAGAAGAGGAGGTCATCGGCGTATGCCGCGACTTTGTGTTGTGTGTCTCCATGTCCAATGCCCCTGATTGCTGCGTCCTGTCGTATGTGCGTCAGAAAAGGTTCGAGTGTCAGCACAAAAAGCAGGGGAGATAAGGGGCACCCCTGCCGCGTGCCGTTGGTGATGGGGAAGTCACTCGTCAGGGCTCCGTTTACTATGATGTGGGCGGTGGGCCCGTCGTACAGTGCCTCGACCCATCTCCGGAAGTGCGGTCCCAGCCCGGTGTGGGCCAGTGTATGGAACATGTATTGCCAGTCGACTCTGTCGAAGGCCTTCTCTGCGTCCGTGGACAGCAGAACGCCCTCGTCCCCGCAATTACGTCTGTGCATGAGCGTCAGTGCCCTGATCGTGTTGTCTCTTGCTTCGCGGCCCATGACGAAGCCGACCTGGTCTGGATGTATTAAAGTGGGGATGTGTGTCTGGAGGCGTGTGGCCAGTATCTTTGCCAACAGTTTGACGTCGCAGTTGATAAGTGAGATGGGCCTGTAGTTCCCACAATGTTCCCTGTCCTTATCTTCCTCCGGATGAGTGCGATGTGTGCGGTCAGTGATTGTTTTGGCAGGTGGTGTCCTTCCCTTAGTGCGTTCAGGGCGTCTAGGAGAGGGGGGTATAGGTGTTCCGCAAACGTTTTATAATACTTTAGTGGGAGCCCGTCCGGACCGGGGCTTTTACCCTGTTTCGTCACTTTAATGGCGTAAGCTAGTTCCTCTATCGAAATTGGTTCATCTAGGCTTTCTGCGGTTTCCTGGTCTATGGATGGGAGGGGGTGGGCTGATAGGTAGGCTTGTACTTTCTCCCGCAGGCTGTCTTTCGCCCTGTCTAGGAGGGGCCGGGGGAGGGCATATAGGTTCGCGTAGTAGTCCCGCGTTATGTCGAGGATTTTAGAGGGTAGGTGGTGTAGGGTGCCCTGCCCGTCCCTCATTTTATCGATGTACGTCCTTTGTCTCTGTTTGGCTAGCATTCTGGCCAGTAGCTTACCGCTTTTATTGCCGTGAAGTAAAAAGAAGGCCTTAAGTCTGGTTACGTCTCTGTGGTGTTTCCTATGTAAGAGGCTCGTCAGGTCCCGCCTGAGTTGTAGTAGTGTCGCCTGGTGTGCCGTTTGTTGGGTGTTTTTGTTGAGTGTTTCCACCTTGTGTATTTCGGCCACTAGGTCAATCAGACGGCTGTCGGTCTGCTTTTTAAGGGTGGAGCCCTGGCGGATGAAGTGTCCTCGTATCACGCTTTTGTGTGCCTCCCATCTAATGGTCGGTGAGGTGTGTTCGGTTGTGTTAGTCTCAAAGTATTCTTTGAGTGTATCTTTAACCTCGGACGTGAAGTCGGTTCTAGTAAGGAGGTATTCGTTAAGCCTCCATTTGTTGTGCCGGGGTCTGTACAGGGGGGACGAGAGTGTTAGGGTTACCGGCGCGTGGTCTGACCATGTCGCCACCCCATGTTCTGCAGCTTTAGTTATTGGTAGATGGTAGTGCGTGGTAAAAAGGTAGTCTAGTCTGGTGTAAGTGTTGTGTATGTGTGAGGAAAAACGTGTAATCCCTCTCATTCGGGTGGTAGGCCCTCCAGCAATCTATCAGCTGGTAGCGAGTTAGAAGGGTCTTGATTGAGTTTAGGTTTTGCGCCGGGACCCACGATCGTCCGGCGGAGGTGTCCCACCACGGATTGAGCGCTACGTTTAGGTCGCCCCCCACTATGAGGATTCCCTCCGTGAAGGGCCTTAGTTTCCTAAGTGTGTGTGCCAGGAATCTGTATTGTCGGGTGTTCGGGGCGTAGAGGTTTGCGAATGTATAGGCCTGTCCTGCTATTGTGCCCTTGAGGAAGAGGAATCTGCCCTCCCTGTCCGTCAGCTGTCCCGTTTCTACAAAAGGTATATTTTTGTGAACTAGAATGGCCGTGCCTCTGGACCTCCCTGCGTGGTAGTCACTGTAGTATCCCGTGGGGTAGTGATGGTTTGTCAATTTGGGCCTGGACCCGTCCTTGAAGTGTGTCTCCTGTATTAATACTATCGAGGCTCGTTTAGCGTGGAAGTCTCTCAGCGCTCCTGAGCGCTTCTCCGGTTTATTGAGACCTCTGGCGTTTATGGAGAGGACAGAGAGACAGTCCGGCACCAGTGCCTTCGTGTCTGTGTGTGAGTGTGGCCGCATCGTTTCGTCCTTGTGTCCCAGTCCGGTCAAGGGATCTGTACGCGTCTGTGTCCTGTCTGTGTCTGTGTCGTAGGTCGGGTGGGGGTTGTAGGAAAAGAAGAAAGAGAAGGAAAGGGGGGGAGGGGAAGGGGGATGAGGGATGTATGGGGTGTGGGTGTGCGTATCCTTGTCACTGTAAGGTGACAGTGAGGTGTCAGCGACGGGGAGCGGTTTAGCCAGCGGCCACCTGTGGTCCGCGGCTGCTGCTCGCCTGTCTGTGTCGCTGGGTCCTTTGGGGCAGTAGAAGGAAGCTAAGGGACTTTGGGTGGAACCAGTCCTCCCTGCGTCCGTGCGTATGTCGGTGGTAGATGTGTACCTGAGTTGCGTTTCTCGGTCCATTTGGTCCGTGTAGTCCCCCTGTCGGCTCTATCTGTCAGGTTCTGGTCGTTATGAACGTCCTCCTCGGTAAAGTTCCTGTGTGTTGGGCTCCGGGTCATAGGTCAAGCCGCCGTCTCAGGCGCCTGTCATGTGCGTATGCAAAGAAGAATTAGATAACGAAACAATTTTGCATTTAAACTTAATAAACCTTTCTGAGGATTAAACTTTAAACTGTGAACTTGGTTGTGGCATGCAGCTGCCTGCTTTATAACCCGATTGTTTTCCTGGCTGTGTACCTAACCTTTGCTCCCGTATCCCCCCCTCTCTGGCACCTGTGTCATAGCCACAGTTCGGGTCCCTCTGCCCCTCCAGGGATGGTTCGGGTCGTCCCCTACCGGCCCTCCTCTCATGTGCCCCTCTCTCCCTTTTCAGCGTGTCCCCCCCACCCGTCGTCCGTGTATGAGTGGGCCCCCCCGGTGGGGCCCGCCCCCTGCTCGGTTGGGTCATCACAGGGCGGTCAGGGCCCCAGCGGCGGGCCCCAGTCCTAGAGGAGCTCTGGAGTTTACACCCCCCATTCCCTTCTGCCCCCTCCCCCTCGGGTCAGCTTTAGTGAATGCATCTAGGTTGCATTCCCTCGCTGCCCCCCTGGGGTTGGTCCCTACTTGATGGTTTCGGTCCCTAGGTGTGGCCCCCTCCAGCTGGCTACCCCCCCGGTACCCTCCCATGGTGTCGAGCTGTGTGTAGCCCGTCTGTTGTACCATGGATGTTAACTCGTTTGCGTGCTCGGGGGAGAGTAGCTTCCCCTGTGGGATAGGCTCGTCTATGGCAGTGTCTAGCTGAGCAGGTAGCTTCACCCGCTGTCTGCCTGCGGTACCGTCCCCTGATGGTGCTCCACTTGCGCTTCCCCAGTGCCTTCTCCCCCCAGGGTGCGTGAGCTGGGTAGGTGCCCCCCCGGTGTGCCCGTCCCCCCAACTCACAGCTCGATGTGGTTTATGAGAACAGTCCCATTACCCCCAGTATCCATAAGGAGGATGGTACCCCTATTTAAGGGTGAGTCCCGGTTGGTGGTACTTGCGGTTATGTGCTGCAGCTGCCAGCGGTCGTCTCTTATGCCGCCGTCCCCGAGGGCCGAGTGGCCTGTTGTCGGGTCCCTCTGCTTCTGTGTTGCTGTGGCTGGAGCCCCTGGTTCAGCGGTGGCGTCGTGTAGAAAGCGAGGGGGTCCGGCCATGTCATGGTGATGGGTGGGAGCCGCAGCTCTGCGGCAAGGTCGCTCAGGTCCTCCGGGTGTCGGACAGTAAAGGGCCCCTTCGAGATGATGGCCTGTATCCCGGTCGGGAAGGTCCACCGGTATCTGATCCTGTTGCTTTGGAGGATTCTCGTGAGGGGCTTCATCGCCCGTCGGTAAGCCAGGGTAGCCGGGGAAAGATCTGGGTATAGTTGGAGTTCCGCGCCATTCAGCAGCACCTTTTCTGTGCTTCGTGCTTTCTGGAGGATGTCCTCCTTTAGGCGGAAGCAGGCCAGGCAACAGACAGCGTCCCTTGGGGGAGCCTCCGGAGGGCCCCTCGGTCTTAGTGCGCGGTGGGCTCTAATAAACTCAATTGCGGTGGAAACTGGGTGGCCCAGGAGCTTGTTAAATAGTTCTTTAAGGGTGTCTGCTATTGGCGTTGTTTGGTCTAGGTCTTCTGGGATACCGCGCACCCGTATGTTTTGGCGCCTGCCACGATTATCCAGATCCTCCATGTGCAGGGCCATTTGTCTAATTTGCATTGTGTGGTGGTGTATCGCGTCTGTGTTCGCAGACTGAGCGGAGGACAAATGGTCGGTGTCCGCTTCTAATTGGGACACTTTGGTGTGGAGGCCCTGGATGTCCTCCCGGAGGGAGTGTAATTCTGCGGTGATGGAGGCTCTCAGCTCTGAATTAGCCTCTTTCAGGTCCTGTCTTGTAGGCAGGGCCCGGATTAATTGAACCCAGTCCGGTTGAGGGTCCGGAGGGATCTGGGCCTGTAGCATCTGGCGGCTGCCTCGTGGCGACGCTGGGCGGGAAACGTCGGCGGTTTCCGAGGCTGTGCAGGCCCGTGCGGCCGCATCTGTGGGAGTCACGAGGAATTGCCATAGTGAAGCGGCAGCTGTGCCCTTCAGCGTGTCCGTCGGCTTGGTGGTGTTCGGTGCCCGGTGGGTTTTACCCATTTCTGCCCGAGGTGTAGGTGCTACGAGGAGGGTTTGTGCTTGGCCTGCAGGGGAGCTCCGGGTTTACGCCGCCATCATTCTCGGCTTCCAAGCCACGCCCCCTCCTGCTCCTTTCTACTTCTTGCTGCCCCTTCCTACTCTTTGTTGACCCCTCCTGCTCCTTGCTGACCCTTCCTGCTCCTTGCAGACCTTTCTTACACCTTGCTGCCCCTTTCTGCTCCTTGCTGCCACTTCCTAATCCTTGCTGACCCCTCCTACTCCTTGCTGACATTTTCTGCTCCTTGCTGCCCCTCCTGTTTTTTTCTGACCCCTCATGCTTCTTTCTGACCCCTCCTGCTCTTTGCTGACCTTTCCTGCTTCTTACTGACCCCTCCTGCTCCTTGCTGAACTCACAGCTTGATGTGACCTTTCCTGCTCCTTGCTGCCCCTTACTGCTCCTTGCTGAACCTTTCTGCTTCTTGCTGACCCTTCCTACTCCTTGCTGACCCCTCCTGCTCCTTTCTGCCCCTTCCTACTCCCTGCTTGCCCCTCCTGCTCCTTGCTGCCACTTCTAAAATATACATCCAATCTCCATAAGATATACATATTATTAATCAGCACACTTCAAATATAAACATATCCAAAATTCGACAATTCTTCTCCTTGCTGCCCCCTCCTGCTCCTTGCTGCCCCCTCTTGCTTCTTTCTGACGCCTCTTGCTCCTTGCTGACCTTTCCTGCTCCTTGTAGACCCCTCCTGCTCCTTGCACTTATAATGAAATCATATAGATGCATTATATATGTATAATATATTATAAAATGATTTAATTATTTTATAATATATTACACATATATAATATAGACACTCCTCACTTATCGACCGTATTCCCTTCCTATGACCTTGTCGTAGAACAAATCGGTTGGTAAGTGAGGAGTTAAGGGATTCCCTGCTCTGGGCCATTTGTCTATGTTCAGGGAAATTTCCCCAACATAGATTTGAGGAATTCCCTGCTCTGGTGCGTTCGTCTATGTTCGGGTACGTTTTCCCAAACATATACATACGCAGCAGAGCAGGGAATCCCCATGACGGCTCGCACTAACGCCTGGTCGTAAGTGCGAGCCGTGGTAAACCAGGTAGGTCGCTAAATGATAAATGATGTATACGTATAATATTTTTATTTTATTATTTTTTTAGAAGCCTGGGGGACTGCCTGACAGCTCAGACAGTCCCCCTGCTGACAGCTTCTAGGGTCCTATTGCGGTGATGTGATCATGGTGATCACATGGCCATGGAGCGCCGTAGTGGCCGGAGCTGCTGTAGGGGGACAGCTGGGGTCTCTGGCAGTCCTCCCCGACCGTGATTGACGCAGACACACACACATATATATGTCGCGGACCTCCTTAACAACCGTTTTTTGTTGGACGTACCTAGTTTGTCCTCAGTCGTTAAGGGAAATTATACGTAGATTTTATATATATATATATATATATATATAAAATTTAATTCTAAGTGTATTTCGATTTAAATATATATATATATTTATATCAAAATACAGTGAGAATAAAATTATATTTATATACATAATTTTTTAAAATTATTTTTACAGTTTATTTTTAATTATTTGTCATAATATATACATAATATATAAAATTTTATATAAAATTATAATTTTACATTAATATACACACACACGCATTATATATAGATATGATATAATATATACACACACACACACACATTTCTTTAACTTTTATTAACTTTATTTTAACTTTTCCACCAGCTCTTTTAGAGCAGTCACATGGCCCCTGGGGGTCCTAAATTGAAGAGGGAGGACCGATCGCCGGCGGGGGAACGCGGCGATCGGTAAATACATGGGGAAGGGGTTAATTTTTTTAAATTCAGTTTTGTGTTTGTTTTTTGAAAGTTACTTTTTTTTTTTTTTTAAACTGTTACTGAGTGCCTCGACCCCTCAAGGCCCTCAGTAAACATTAGAGCCTGCGGATGGCTTCAGATGCTCTACTCACACTGCCACACGCAGCAAACCCGGAAGTGACCAGGGGGGGGGGGAGGGCGATCACTCGGGTGCCCGGCAGGGTAGGGGGGGTATTACATGATGCCTCAATATCGAGGCATCTTGTAATACCATCAGAGCGTCTGGAAGCGATCACGATTGCTTCCAGCGCTCAAAATAGCCAAAGGGGTTAATGTAGTGTGTATAGGTGGTGCCTATAGGGGATCTAGTGTGTGTGGAGAACCCAGAGTGTGCATAGCAGATTTAGTGTGTGTGTGTGTGTGTGTATAGAGGATTCAGAGTGTGTATAGGGATTCTAGTGTGTGGGTGTGTAGAGGATCCATAGTTATGTATGGGATCTAGGGTGTATATATAAGGGATGTAGTGTGTGTTTCTAGAATGTAATGTGTGTAGGTGTGCACTGTGTGTGTGTAAAAGGTGCAGTGCATGAAGGGTGCAGGATGTCTGAGGCATGCAGGGTGTGTGTTTGAGGGGTGCTGTGTGTGTGAGAGAGAGGGGTGTAGTGTGATGTTTGGTGTGTAGTGTGTGCATGTGAGGGGTGCAGTTTGATGTTTGGGGTTTAGTGTGTGTTTGTGTGGGGTAAAACTAAAAAATATGTATGTGCCGGTATTTGGCCGGTATGCCCGATGGCCAGTCCGGGCCTGCCTTGAACGGGTACAAGAAGAACTGGGTGACAAAGGCGACTTCGGAATAGTGTCCTCAGGTAGTCAAATTATTATTATTTATATAGCGCCATCATCTGCCAATACCCCTTGCACAAATCAATCATGGTGAGGTAATGGCCCCGAGCCATCCCATCGAGAAGCTCATCGTTCTGAGGCATGATGTAGGCGTCGGATACAGTCTTAAATAAAAGATAAAAGGTTTCTAGCTGTTACAATGTCCAAATATGAAAGGCAGCTTTTCCCCCAAACAACAGTCTCTCTTGTCTGGTCATTGATGTGGAGTAGAGGAGATGAAAAATTGGGAGAAGCGCCTTGGAGGGGTCGTCAAATTCCAAGTGGCATGTAGTGGGAAAAGAGTGGAAAAATATATGGTGCAGTATGTCAAAGACCGGAGGAAATACAGCTACAGTGTAGGGGGGCGATCTCTCTGCTCTAGACGTAGCACCAGTGCAATGCCCGCTTATGGATATAATTATGAAATCTTGGTCAGACCAAATCAGGTAGCCTAGACACAAGAGCAAAAAAACAGTGCAATATGATGAGTTAAGCAGTGAATGCAGTGTTTTACTCCAGGTACTGTATATAACTATTTCTACTGATGAGTTAAGCAGTGAATGCAGTGTTTTACTCCAGGTACTGTATATAACTATTTCTACTGATGAGTTGAGCAGTGAATGCAGTGTTTTACTCCAGGTACTGTATATAACTATTTCTACTGATGAGTTGAGCAGAGAATGCAGTGTTTTACTCCAGGTACTGTATATAACTATTTCTACTGATGAGTTGAGCAGTGAATGCAGTGTTTTACTCCAGGTACTGTATATAACTATTTCTACTGATGAGTTGAGCAGTGAATGCAGTGTTTTACTCCAGGTACTGTATTTAACTTTCTATTGATGAGTTGAGCAGTGAATGCAGTGTTTTACTCCAGGTACTGTATATAACTATTTCTACTGATGAGTTGAGCAGTGAATGCAGTGTTTTACTCCAGGTACTGTATATAACTATTTCTACTGATGAGTTGAGCAGTGAATGCAGTGTTTTACTCCAGGTACTGTATATAACTATTTCTACTGATGAGTTGAGCAGTGAATGCAGTGTTTTACTCCAGGTACTGTATATAACTATTTCTACTGATGAGTGGAGCAGTGAATGCAGTGTTTTACTCCAGGTACTGTATATAACTATTTCTACTGATGAGTTGAGCAGTGAATGCAGTGTTTTACTCCAGGTACTGTATATAACTATTTCTATTGATGAGTGGAGCAGTGAATGCAGTGTTTTACTCCAGGTACTGTATATAAATTTCTACTGATGAGTTGAGCAGTGAATGCAGTGTTTTACTCCAGGTACTGTATATAACTATTTCTACTGATGAGTGGAGCAGTGAATGCAGTGTTTTACTCCAGGTACTGTATATAACTATCTTCTACTGATGAGTGGAGCAGTGAATGCAGTGTTTTACTCCAGGTACTGTATATAACTATTTCTATTGATGAGTTGAGCAGTGAATGCAGTGTTTTACTCCAGGTACTGTATATAACTATTTCTACTGATGAGTTGAGCAGAGAATGCAGTGTTTTACTCCAGGTACTGTATATAACTATTTCTACTGAGGAGTTGAGCAGTGAATGCAGTGTTTTACTCCAGGTACTGTATATAACTATTTCTACTGATGAGTTGAGCAGTGAATGCAGTGTTTTACTCCAGGTACTGTATATAACTATTTCTACTGATGAGTGGAGCAGTGAATGCAGTGTTTTACTCCAGGTACTGTATATAACTATTTCTACTGATGAGTTGAGCAGTGAATGCAGTGTTTTACTCCAGGTACTGTATATAACTATTTCTACTGATGAGATGAGTTGAGCAGTGAATGCAGTGTTTTACTCCAGGTACTGTATATAACTATTTCTACTGATGAGTTGAGCAGTGAATGCAGTGTTTTACTCCAGGTACTGTATATAACTATTTCTACTGATGAGTGGAGCAGTGAATGCAGTGTTTTACTCCAGGTACTGTATATAACTATTTCTATTGATGAGTTGAGCAGTGAATGCAGTGTTTTACTCCAGGTACTGTATATAACTATTTGTATATAACTATTTCTACTGATGAGTTGAGCAGTGAATGCAGTGTTTTACTCCAGGTACTGTATATAACTATTTCTACTGATGAGTTGAGCAGTGAATGCAGTGTTTTACTCCAGGTACTGTATATAACTATTTCTACTGATGAGTGGAGCAGTGAATGCAGTGTTTTACTCCAGGTACTGTATATAACTATTTCTATTGATGAGTTGAGCAGTGAATGCAGTGTTTTACTCCAGGTACTGTATATAACTATTTCTACTGATGAGTTGAGCAGAGAATGCAGTGTTTTACTCCAGGTACTGTATATAACTATTTCTACTGAGGAGTTGAGCAGTGAATGCAGTGTTTTACTCCAGGTACTGTATATAACTATTTCTACTGATGAGTTGAGCAGTGAATGCAGTGTTTTACTCCAGGTACTGTATTTAACTTTCTATTGATGAGTTGAGCAGTGAATGCAGTGTTTTACTCCAGGTACTGTATATAACTATTTCTACTGATGAGTTGAGCAGTGAATGCAGTGTTTTACTCCAGGTACTGTATATAACTATTTCTACTGATGAGTTGAGCAGTGAATGCAGTGTTTTACTCCAGGTACTGTATATAACTATTTCTATTGAGGAG
Organism: Pelobates cultripes; assembly: GCA_933207985.1. NCBI lineage: Eukaryota > Metazoa > Chordata > Amphibia > Anura > Pelobatidae > Pelobates > Pelobates cultripes. The sequence goes on along the minus strand of OW240914.1, from coordinate 1,889,105 downwards.
TTGAGCAGTGAATGCAGTGTTTTACTCCAGGTACTGTATATAACTATTTCTACTGATGAGTTGAGCAGTGAATGCAGTGTTTTACTCCAGGTACTGTATATAACTATTTCTACTGATGAGTTGAGCAGTGAATGCAGTGTTTTACTCCAGGTACTGTATATAACTATTTCTACTGATGAGTGGAGTTGAGCAGTGAATGCAGTGTTTTACTCCAGGTACTGTATATAACTATTTCTACTGATGAGTGAGTTGCAGCAGTGAATGCAGTGTTTTACTCCAGGTACTGTATATAACTATTTCTACTGATGAGTTGAGCAGTGAATGCAGTGTTTTACTCCAGGTACTGTATATAACTATTTCTACTGATGAGTTGAGCAGTGAATGCAGTGTTTTACTCCAGGTACTGTATATAACTATTTCTACTGATGAGTTGAGCAGTGAATGCAGTGTTTTACTCCAGGTACTGTATATAACTATTTCTACTGAGGAGTGGAGCAGTGAATGCAGTGTTTTACTCCAGGTACTGTATATAACTTTCTATTGATGAGTTGAGCAGTGAATGCAGTGTTTTACTCCAGGTACTGTATATAACTATTTCTACTGAGGAGTTGAGCAGTGAATGCAGTGTTTTACTCCAGGTACTGTATATAACTTTCTATTGAGGAGTTGAGCAGTGAATGCAGTGTTTTACTCCAGGTACTGTATATAACTATTTCTATTGATGAGTTGAGCAGTGAATGCAGTGTTTTACTCCAGGTACTGTATATAACTATTTCTACTGATGAGTTGAGCAGTGAATGCAGTGTTTTACTCCAGGTACTGTATATAACTATTTCTACTGATGAGTTGAGCAGTGAATGCAGTGTTTTACTCCAGGTACTGTATATAACTTTCTATTGAGGAGTTGAGCAGTGAATGCAGTGTTTCACCGGGTACTGTATATAACTGGGACCCACCTCAGCGGTATCTACTGATTCACCATGCAGTATTTAACTAGGTTCTGCTGTACATTATACAATATCAGGATCCATCCAAGCGCACAGAGGTAGTATGAGACTGCAAAGCACTAGCTAGCAAACACAAGGATTCCTTTGTTTATTATGGAGTTTATACACTAAAAAAAAAAGAAAAAAAAAAAAAAGTAATAAATACATAAAAAGGGCAATAAGTGAAGAGCAGGCAGTAAAAAGCAACCAATTCTCACATTTTACTTTCATAAAACACGATGCTTTGTATAAGCACCCCTCTAAACACATTACACAGGCTGTATTCCTAGGGGCACATCACATAAGGCACATGGGAACAGTGTCACCAACATGTGACATTACAAGGAGGGTGAATAGCAACTTCAGGGTTTACCTGTCAGCAATGGGTCAGGGACACGAGCTTCCTTGGCACAGGTACAATGTTTGCCACCACTGGGAGACCCAAAAGAGAATAAGGCACATGAATATATAGTCTCCTGCAATAGAGAGCAGGAAATTGGGGCAGTAGAGGGGTCATTTCACAGCCATTGCTTTGTCGTGGAAAGGGCTGGCAGAAAGACTCACACCCCACCACAGGAAGTGGAGAACTAATCACCCCCACCCCACAAAAATAAAAACCCTGTTACAAGGCATAGGAACGCCATTCAATAAACACTGGTAAAAAGGAGATTAAAAAATACTTCATATAATGATCACGCCCAGCGTCTGCTAATAGAGATACATACATGTGCATTGGATATAGGGTGGAGTCCGGTAATTAATGCTACATTTAGTGTTTTGGAGTAAAGCTGTGAAACCTCCGGACCTGGTCTGAACAGGGATCACCAGGAAAACTCCCAGGAACATGGTCAGTTGTACCGCGAGCAGCGTACCATTTTCTTTTCTTCTTCATGGACATAGCCTTAGACAAAGCTTAACCCAACAGCCAGAAACATGCTGAGATACATCTACCTCCAACGGAACATGACAGATTCTTTCCTATCGAAATATCCACTCTAATCCCAACAATATGAGGAATCTGACCAGTCCTGTTCGCTTGGATAATGCTAGATTAATCTGCATAAAATACAAGAATTCCTTAAAACTACGGAGTGTTAATGACCAAGTCCAGGACTAGGCAGGTGTGGAGCTAGTTACGTCACAGTCAGGCCTGTATCACATGACATCAACAAAGAACTCGCTGGGATTGCCCATGGCCATGTGAAAGGACTGGCGGCTGGCAGTTAGCTCAGGGGGAACTGATGCAAGGTCACGTACCAGAGGCTGACCCCCAGGAGGAACAGAGGAAGGTGGCGGAAGAGGGGGTGGTGGCATCATCATGAGCATCATTGGATTATAGGAGAGGGGGAGACCAGGAGCAGGGTAGGAGTGAAGTGATGGTGGATGATGGTGAGGAGAAGGTTGAGGGCGAGAGGAAGCAGAGCGGTCACTGGCGGGTCCACTATTTCCTCCTGCCCCTCGTCTCAGGCTGCTGCGGGTTGAATATTCAGATTCGCTTCCAGAACCAGATTTAGACTCTGCTCCGCCACCAGTGCCAGGACGATCCTCCTTCTGTGCACCATGGCCCCCATCACTGCGTGTGGAGCCACTGCTTCTACTACCTGTACAGCAAAAAGGTAAAAATAATTTTTTTTTAAAAAGTTACACTTTTGGGACAAAAAAACCCAAACCATTAGGTGCCTTTTTTGCACATCCCACATTAACAACTTTTGTGAGATTCCTTACAGCTTTTTTGGCACTTATGGACACATCAAACTTTATCAGCCAGATTTTTTTTACAAATATTGATTTGATTTATATTAATATTTAAATTTGGGGAAATTCACGATAAACCATACATTTAATTTATTTTCACACATTAAGTAGTACATAGCTATGTAGTTACATAGGCTGAAAAGAGACTTGCGTCCATCAAGTTCAGCCTTCCTCACATTTGTTTTTGCAGTTGATCAAAAATGTTTGTTTGAAGCACTTTTAAAAAATTTTTTCCCAAGAATAATGTTGATCCAGAAGCAAAGTTTAAGTTTTAATGGTGATTTTCACAAATTGTGTTCTATACTGCTACAAAGACACTAGACGTGCATACGCCAAAAGTATACCACTGCCGTGTCTTTGGGGAGCTTACGGGGTCAAATTACAGACATGCTCTCATGTTTCCGCTTTACTTGCCCCCAGAGGCGCTATTTATTGATCAGTTTTCACTATGACCCTATTTCTAATGACCCTTCAAGAACACTATTCCTAAAATTCAGACTAGTGTGATCACAGTATTGCTGGAGCAATTCAATGTAAACATGATCAAGCAATAGCTCAGTACACACAGATCATGGCATAAAGTCACACAACACTGACAGTGTGTCACCACATTACAATGCCAGGTAAGAGATATCAGCATGTAGAGGATATTCCTCTGCCAACCAATGATGCCCAAGGGGAGAGAAGCTATCAGGCTCCCACTAGTGAGGAATCCAGCTGGACCTTACAGTGTTATGAAGGCATCATACAGGGCACAGCACCCATCAAGGTATTAAATATAGCAGTTCGACCTAGACCCAAAGATTGGGAGGTCATATGAAGAGGACACTCACCTTCACTGTGTTGGCTCCCACCACTGCCCACACCGTAACTGTAGGAGGAGAGCTCATGGTAAGCTGGCGGCTGTGTACTGTATGGGTGAGGGGCTGGATACTGATAGGAAAAGGTGGGGAGCAGAGGCCATGGTGAAGCTCCAGGGAGAGGCAGAGGAGCAAGAGTGTCCTGATCTGAGGCTCCACTCGAACCATCGTTATCATTCAGAGATAGATTAGCCATATCTGCAAGAGAGAGCATTTAACCAACAGAGAACACACCATCCGCACCCACTGATCCTATCAACCAAACCAAGACGAGGGGGAGATGGGACACACACACACACACACACCGTGTGGACTTCAATACATAGGTATGACTAAAAGATGCCTCAAAGTCAGACTGGCAGAACACTGTCGCAATATTAGAAGAAGGTACTCCTCAGATGGCCACTGGAGGTGCTTCCTGGCTCAGTGCTGCACAGTAAGCAGCCCTGGTGTTCAGCATCTCCACGCAGCTGAATTTTCCTCATAGAGATGCATTGATTCAACCCCTTGCCTATTTTAGCCAATACAATGCTTTCCCCATGGAAAATCATTGGATTGGCTTAAAAAAAAAAAAAAAGGCAATTTTGATGTCACCAAGGAGCGGGGCCAGCACCAGCATACCCGTGGAGAGCTGAAAATAAGGAAAGTTACAACCCATTCTGAGGGGGCAAGCCACCTAAATGGTGGGTTATCACTATAGGGTTAAAAATGCATGTTTGTGTTCCTCACCCTATAGTGATCTTTTAATATAAATATACACTTAATATGGCATACACGCGCGCATACACACACACACACACACACACTTTTATTCCTAAACAATTTTTTTACATTTTACACATTGCGGCCATGTGACCACTCTGTTAGAGCAATCACATGGCCGCGGGGGCCTAATTCGCCAAGGGGGACTGTCTGAGCTGTCAGGCAGTACCCCCACACCGGGAGCAACGCCGGTCCTCAAGTGTATTTTTCCAATGACGGTCCTGAACAGTCATATGGCATATATTACTGATTATTGAGAGTCTAAAAAGAGAGACAGACTGATAGCTCCCCCTGACTGTCACACTTCCAGTGATGGGACAGGCTCTTAGCTTCCTCATTATCTTTGTCACCTTACTGGGAAACAGTGTTTTAGCTCCCATGTCACGGTTGCCAGGCACTCAGGAACACTTAAGAAGCAATTTTAGTGGAATAGCAACATTTCGATCTATACTTGCTGGAAAAAAAGAGCTCAGTAGAGATCGAAACGTTGTGTGTTTTTACGGTTATTCCAATAAAACTTTGGCGTAAATGATCCTGAGTGCCTGGACAATGCTTTTTTTTTTTAACCGATGGAGTGGACCAGTAGGAAATAGAAAGCGGATTCATCGGTTTTCGTTTATTGCCATGCAGCAGGCAGATCCACTCACAATTTTCACAGCCGGTAAGGTCCCCAAAGATGTAGTAACACTGCTCAGAAAAAGTAATCTTGTTCACAGTGTGACGAATGAATCCAGCTTTTAATAAATTACTGGCAAACTTGCGGGCCTCCCTGCGATCCTGGAATCCTTCCACGTGATGGTACAACCAATCAACTACATCAGAGCCTGCGAAAGACGAATAAAAACAGGTTAATATTAAACGGAGGTGGTTGGGTTCTAATTCTACCACATGTTTCTTCTGTAAACAGGCCACAGAAACCTTTACATCTCACAAATAACCAAGAAAACATCTTTGCCAGATCTCACCAAGGAAGGCATTGGGAATGGTAATTTTCAGCCACATGCGATCGCGAACCTCAAGACCAGACTCCGGAGACGCCATCACCTTTACTACAGAAGCCAAGTCAGTGTGTATGGACAAACTGAAGAGTGACACTGGAGGGAGGGCATGAGACACTGCGGCAAAAGGACAAAATACCTTTACCAATTTAATAGCAAGATAACAGAAGCAATAGCAAAGTATTTAATGTATAAAGAGAACGTTCGTCTTTCAGTGTAACAAATAAATGCTATCATGCAACTACTAGCCTTTTCTAGATCACGGTTAATGGAATAAAAGTATCAACTACCTGCCTTTAAGGGGGATACTACAAATGTATGCTTAATACACATTATACAGTGTATTATAACTGCAGCTATAAGGTTATGGTGTAAGGAGGTCCCCTGTCTCCCCGCACACAGTGTATTATAACTGCAGCTATAAGGTTATGGTGTAAGGAGGTCCTCTGTCTCCCTGCACACAGTGTATTATAACTGCAGCTATAAGGTTATGGTGTAAGGAGGTCCCCTGTCTCCCCGCACACAGTGTATTATAACTGCAGCTATAAGGTTATGGTGTAAGGAGGTCCTCTGTATCCCCGCACACAGTGTATTATAACAGGAGCTATAAGGTTATGGTGTAAGGAGGTCCTCTGTATCCCCGCACACAGTGTATTATAACAGGAGCTATAAGGTTATGGTGTAAGGAGGTCCCCTTTCTCCCCGCACACAGTGTATTATAACAGGAGCTATAAGGTTATGGTGTAAGGAGGTCCTCTGTATCCCCGCACACAGTGTATTATAACAGGAGCTATAAGGTTATGGTGTAAGGAGGTCCCCTGTCTCCCCGCACACAGTGTATTATAACAGGAGCTATAAGGTTATGGTGTAAGGAGGTCCCCTGTCTCCCAGCACACAGTGTATTATAACTGCAGCTATAAGGTTATGGCATAAGACTGAGTGCTCCCTGCAGTCTATGCAGAGACCTAGCCATTGTAGCTCTTTTATACAAAATGCTTAGATCTCCCATAAGCTTACACTCTAAAGGACTATCTGTACATGCAGAAAAGTTGTATGGTTCCATTGGGTTGCCGTGGCAATGGCTAAAAGCAACAGCGTTTATTACCTTTGTATTCAGTTTTTTTTTGTTGTTATAGGATCTAGACAGCCATATTTTTGGTTGCAAATACAGTGGATTTATCTCCATTAATCAGGTTTATGATCAAATTATGGACTTTCAGCTGTTTGCCATGAACAAATCAAACAAAGCAGATTATACATTTCAAGTGGTTTCCCCAAATGCAACTAATAATGACTTCTCCAGTTTTAAAAGCATTTATCCCCCTCTATAGAATCCCTCAAAATAGCACAAATATGCAAAACAAGTGTCTCAAGCACACATGGTGCAACTAGTCAACAGCATCATTAGTTGTACCAGGTGTACTTGAACTGGAAGACTTGAAATACCTGAACTGATACCTGAACTAGGGGTTTGTTGAGCGACATGTTTGACTGCATGTTAAAATATGGCAAAAGAATGGTTCAATAAAGTAAGAGAAGATATCATCGTCCTTCAAAAACAAGGAACAGAATGTGGCAGAAAAAGGAAACTATCAATGGCTGCAACACATTTCTGAGAAGGCAGGTTGTGAAAAACCCTAGAGTGACTGCAAAAGACCTGCAGCAAAACTTGGAGGAAACCAGCACCAAGGTCTCAGTGAGCACAATATGGCAAAACTGACACAAATAGACAAAGTCATAAAAGCCACAGACGTTTTAGGATTCTTTTCTGTGTGGTGATTAAACAAAACTGGAACTTTTTGGCCCAATGGATCAGTGCTATGTCTAGAAGAAGAATGAAGAACACTGCCTACAGTTAAGCGTGGTGGCTCTGTGATGCTTTGCATCCTCTGGCACTGGAAGCCTTCAGCATGTGGAAGGCAATATTGATTCATTGAAGTATCAGGAAATCCTGTGAGAAAACTGAAGCTTGGTGTAACGGAGCTCCTTGTACTCCGACTGAGTACCCTCCGTTGACGGATGCTCCTAGCGCTTCCTGAGGACTCCAAGCGCTGCAGCAGAAACCACAACCACCGCAGACTCCGCAACCGCTGTGTCTTGACTGGAGTCTCGCCGTCTTCCTTCCACCCTGGATCAGCTTCTGTCCTCAGGACTGTGTGGGAAAGAACTCTTCCTTCCACCCTGTATGAACCTCCAGCATCCAGGACTGTGTGGTGAAGACCCCTCCTCCAAGGAGAGCGTGTCAGGAACAAGCTCTTAAAAGAGCTAAGTGACTCAAGCTCAGGGGAGCATGCAGAGCATAGCAATCCCCAGTGTGATTATAACAGCTCCCTCCAATAACGAGACAAGGCTACGTTTAGAGGGATCAAGAAGAACTGTCAAAACCTTTATTTCCCTTGGGACCAGCCAATAGGGTCACCACAATAACATTGTTGTGAAACCTCAATAAAATCACAAACAGTCAAACCATATCAAGCAACACACAGTGACTTATCACAACACAATGGCACATTTTTAAAGGGGTGGGGGGAGACAATATTTAACAGTAAATATCTCACCTGCCTGCAGAATTAGCAATATGCAAATCTACCCGAATATGCAAATGAACCAGTCTTGCAATTCAGGTAGTGCATATTGCTGTTGCTACCAACAGAGGGCACTAGACCAGCTCCATAGCCAAACCCACCTAGTTGGTAGCAAACCTCAGCAATACAAGAGAGCAGGCAATACATTACACAGTACATACACACACACTATAAACAATTACATTACATACACCCTGCACCTATAATGGGTACAGGGTGACTAAAACATAAGATAAATAAAGCAGCCTACATAAATAGTCTGTCTGAAGGTAGACATGGGGCTTTAAAGCCAGATACATGAAAGAGTCATAGTCACAGGGGAGGAGGCTGGCAAGTAGGCCTCTCCAGGACCAAGTGGCGAAGGGCACTTCGTCACACTTGGGTCAGTTGACCTTTTTTAAGACAATGATCACAAACGTACCCTAAATTCCACCTCTACAGTGGCCACCACAGTTACCGGACTTGCAGCCCATAGAAAATCCCAGGTGGGATTTGAAGGCGGCAGTTGAACGCAGACCCAGGAATATTACTGGACTGGAGGCCATTGCTCAGGAACGCTGCCAGAAGCTGGTGTCTTGCTATACATCTCGTTTATAGCAGGCATGACTGCTAATGCTAAAGGGTGCTCTACTCCGTACTAGAGATGCTTGCCATAATGGGGGTTGAATAATTTTGAGACCTGAAATCATTACAAGTTGCATTTCTTTGAATTTGGGGAAACCACATGAAGCATTTGTGTTGAGCTATTTCAATTGCTTTTATTTGATCACTGAAATCAGGTGAAAGTCTGTAAATGTTGACAATAAACCTAATGTGTAATAAGCGTTGAATCATTTTGATTAGAACTGTATTTAAAGATATGGAGTAGATGATGGGAACAAGCAGCTCTCCCTGAGGAAGCCCGTTTTAGACAAGAGAGTTTCAATCTACTGTTGTACACTATGCATTCTGTATACTCGTGAATGCACTTTGCACTGCAAGGTGGTTTGAAGAAGGTGCCTCAAGCCTGACGCGGAGAACTGTTTAATGGGCCGTATTATTCTGCTATATGTACTACACTACGTGCACTAACTGCCATTATCACCCCAGTCTGTGTTACTCTGCTATATGTACTACACTACGTGCACCAACTGCCATTATCACCCCAGTCTGTGTTACTCTGCTATATGTACTACACTACGTGCACTAACTGCCATTATCACCCCAGGCTGTGTTACTCTGCTATATGTACTACACTACGTGCACTAACTGCCATTATCACCCCAGGCTGTGTTACTCTGCTATATGTACTACACTACGTGCACTAACTGCCATTATCACCCCAGGCTGTGTTACTCTGCTATATGTACCACACTACGTGCACTAACTGCCATTATCACCCCAGGCTGTGTTACTCTGCTATATGTACCACACTACGTGCACTAACTGCCATTATCACCCCAGGCTGTGTTACTCTGCTATATGTACTACACTACGTGCACTAACTGCCATTATCACCCCAGTCTGTGTTACTCTGCTATATGTACTACACTACGTGCACTAACTGCCATTATCACCCCCGGCTGTGTTACTCTGCTATATGTACTACACTACGTGCACCAATCCGCCATTATCACCCCAGGCTGTGCTACTCTGCTATATGTACTACACCACGCACTAACTGCCATTATCACCCAGGCTGTGTTACTGGGCTATATGTACTAAGCACCACGCGTAATTAACCGCCATTATCACCCGGCTGTGTTACTCGTTATATGTACTGGCACCATTACGCGCACTAACCGCCATTATCACCCGGCTGTGTTACTTCCTGCTATATGTACTACACCACGCACTAACCGCCATTATCACCCCAGGCTGTGTTACTCGCTATATGTACCACACCACGCACCAACCGCCATTATCACCCGGCCGTGTTACTCGCTAAGTATGTACTACACCACGCGCACTAACTGTTATTATCACCTGGCTGTGTTACTCTGCTATATGTACCACACTACGTGCACTAACTGCCATTATCACCCCGGGCTGTGTTACTCTGCTATATGTACTACACTACGTGCACTAACTGCCATTATCACCCCGGGCTGTGTTACTCTGCTATATGTACTACACTACGTGCACTAACTGCCATTATCACCCCGGGCTGTGTTACTCTGCTATATGTACTACACTACGTACACTAACTGCCATTATCACCCCAGGCTGTGTTACTCTGCTATATGTACTACACTACGTGCACTAACTGCCATTATCACCCCAGGCTGTGTTACTCTGCTATATGTACTACACTACGTGCACTAACTGCCATTATCACCCCAGTCTGTGTTACTCTGCTATATGTACCACACTACGTGCACTAACTGCCATTATCACCCCGGGCTGTGTTACTCTGCTATATGTACCACACTACGTGCACTAACTGCCATTATCACCCCGGGCTGTGTTACTCTGCTATATGTACCACACTACGTGCACTAACTGCCATTATCACCCCAGGCTGTGTTACTCTGCTATATGTACTACACTACGTGCACTAACTGCCATTATCACCCCGGGCTGTGTTACTCTGCTATATGTACTACACTACGTGCACCAACTGCCATTATCACCCCAGGCTGTGTTACTCTGCTATATGTACTACACTACGTGCACTAACTGCCATTATCACCCCAGGCTGTGTTACTCTGCTATATGTACTACACTACGTGCACTAACTGCCATTATCACCCCAGGCTGTGTTACTCTGCTATATGTACCACACTACGTGCACTAACTGCCATTATCACCCCAGTCTGTGTTACTCTGCTATATGTACTACTACTACGCGCACTAACTGTTATTATCACCCCAGGTTGTGTTACTTCTGCTATATGTACCACACCACGCGGCACTAACCGCCATTATCACCCCGGCTGTGTTACTTCATATATGTACTACACTACGCGCACTAACTCGCCATTATCACCCCAGTCTGTGTTATTACTTCCGTTATATGTACTACACTACGCACTAACCGCCATTATCACCCCAGGCTGTGTTACTCTGCTATATGTACCACACTACGTGCACTAACTGCCATTATCACCCCGGGCTGTGTTACTCTGCTATATGTACCACACTACGTGCACTAACTGCCATTATCACCCCAGGCTGTGTTACTTCATATATGTACTACACTACGCGGCACTATCCGCCATTATCACCCCCGGCTGTGTTACTCTTGCTATATGTACCACACTACGCAAGTAATTCAACTGCCACATCACCTCGGCTGTGTTACTCTGCTATATGTACTAGTACACTACGCGCACTAACTGCCATTATCACCCCAGTCTGTGTTACTCTGCTATATGTACTACACTCACGCGGCACCACCGCCATTATCACCCCTTCAGGCTGTGTTACCTGCTATATGTACCACACCACGCACTAACTGCCATTATCACCCCGGCTGTGTTACTCTGCTATATGTACCACACCACGGCACTACTGCCATTATCACCCCAGGCCGTGTTACTCTGCTATATGTGCCACACCACGCGGCACTAACCGCCACATTCCGCCGCTGTGTTACCTGCTACATGTACCACACCACGCGCTCAATCCGCCATTATCACCCCAGTCTGTGTTACTTCATATATGTACTACACTACGTGCACTAACTGCCATTATCACCCCGGTCTGTGTTACTCTGCTATATGTACTACACTACGTGCACTAACTGCCATTATCACCCCAGTCTGTGTTACTCTGCTATATGTACTACACTACGTGCACTAACTGCCATTATCACCCCAGGCTGTGTTACTCTGCTATATGTACCACACTACGTGCACTAACTGCCATTATCACCCCGGGCTGTGTTACTCTGCTATATGTACTACACTACGTGCACTAACTGCCATTATCACCCCGGGCTGTGTTACTCTGCTATATGTACCACACTACGTGCACTAACTGCCATTATCACCCCAGGCTGTGTTACTCTGCTATATGTACTACACTACGTGCACTAACTGCCATCATCACCCCAGGCTGTGTTACTCTGCTATATGTACTACACTACGTGCACTAACTGCCATTATCACCCCAGGCTGTGTTACTCTGCTATATGTACCACACTACGTGCACTAACTGCCATCATCACCCCGGGCTGTGTTACTCTGCTATATGTACTACACTACGTGCACTAACTGCCATCATCACCCCGGGCTGTGTTACTCTGCTATATGTACCACACTACGTGCACTAACTGCCATTATCACCCCAGGCTGTGTTACTCTGCTATATGTACTACACTACGTGCACTAACTGCCATTATCACCCCGGGCTGTGTTACTCTGCTATATGTACTACACTACGTGCACTAACTGCCATTATCACCCCAGGCTGTGTTACTCTGCTATATGTACTACACTACGTGCACTAACTGCCATTATCACCCCAGGCCGTGTCATTTGGCTATATGTACTACACTACGAGATTTAATTGTCGCCACCTTTAGTACTACAACAGGTTAAAAGTTTGGGGAGAATGCAGTAATAAAGAAGCAGAGATGGGGCAGATAGCTAGATTAGTGCAGCTTGCTCAGTGCTCACTCACGCTCAGTTTCAGTCACAGACGTGCTGGATGTCATGCTGCTCATGGAGGCACTGCCAGGATACACGGGGAACGATCCGCTCAGGGCTGCAGAGTGGGACACCCAGGCTGCAGGATCAATCGGCTGAATTGGCTCATCTAGATAGAGAAGGAAGACAGTGAGAAGAGAGCCGGGATGAAGGGGTAGGGCAGAGATAGGAGCCATAATCACTTACTGCGAGGGAGAGTAAAGTAGCCTTGAGGGGAGGGATCCCAGCACTTAGCCACAGTCAGGATGATGGGGCTGAAAGAGAAAACAAGGGCAATTAATGACAGATTCCGAGCCAAGCACAGACACCGCACACCCAGTCTATTCTGCCACTCACCCTGGTTTATGTACGATATCTCTCAAGACCCGCACTGCATCATCGTTACTCATATTCTCAAAATTTATGTCATTCACCTGCAAACAGAAACAAATTGGGGGAAACAGTGTTATGTGGGGCAAGGCACCGAGACCAGGGGCATCAGGCAGAACGCACACACAGAGAGGGAGGGCAAGGCACCGAGACAGGGGGCGTCAGGCAGAACGCACACAGAGAGGGAGGGCAAGGCACCGAGACAGGAGGCGTCAGGCAGAACGCACACAGAGAGGAGGGCAAGGGGGCGTCCGGTATAACGCACACAGAGAGGGAGGGCAAGGCACAGAGACAGGGGGCGTCAGGTAGAAAGCACACAGAGGGAGGGCAAGGCACAGCGACAGGGGGCGTCAGGTAGAAAGCACACAGAGGGAGGGCAAGGGGGCGTCAGGTATAACACAGAGAGAGAGGGCAAGGCACCGAGACAAGGGGCGTCAGGCAGAACGCACACGGAGAGGGAGGGCAAGGCACAGAGACAGGGGGCGTCAGGTATAACGCACACAGAGAGGGAGGGCAAAGCACCGAGACAGGGGGCGTCAGGCAGAACGCACACAGAGAGGAGGGCAAGGGGACGTCAAGTATAACGCACACAGAGAGGGAGGGCAAGGCACAGAGACAGGGGGCGTCAGGTAGAAAGCACACAGAGAGGGAGGGCAAGGCACAGCGACAGGGGGCGTCAGGTAGAAAGCACACAGAGGGAGGGCAAGGGGGCGTCAGGTATAACACACAGAGAGGGAGGGCAAGGCACCGAGACAAGGGGCGTCAGGCAGAACGCACACGGAGAGGGAGGGCAAGGCACCAGCAGGGAGACAGGGGGCGTCAGGCAGAATGCACATGGAAAAGGAGGGCAAGGAGACCGGGGGTGTCAGGATTTACACATACACAGAGAGGCTGTCAATGTCGTTCTTCCCTGATCAAGCCATCAGACTTCTCTATTCAGCTCCACATACATTTGCCAAAAGACAATTATCCCGCTTTTTTTTTTTTTTTATATTTACCTAGACATCATATTCACAATAGGATTTATTCACTAAACACAAAATGATAGAGACTGAAAACCAAACTGAATAGTTTATATCCGGAGTTTTAGAAATATTCCAAACTGCAATTTATAGATTCAACTTTCAGTTCAGTATTTATTGATCTGAAGCAGTGTTATAGCAAGAATTTTTAGACCATGGATTAAACCATCCTCTATCCTCGGGCTGAGTGCTGGCCTGGTTAGAATGCTCAGATAGAATATCAATCCAAACAGCGCCAGCTCACCTGTAGCAGCATGTCCCCAGGTTCAATTCTTCCATCAGCAGCAACGGCCCCACCCTTCATTATGGACCCAATATAAATGCCACCATCGCCACGCTCGTTACTCTGACCAACGATGGAAATGCCCAGGAAATTATACTTTTCTAGGGAGGGAGAGAGAGTTAATCCTCAGATTGTGTTGCCAATACTAAATAAAGGTAGATCATTATATCGATTGGGTTACAACTCCTATATAATAGAAATGCAAATGATACATTTGTGCAATATTATTTCATTGGAGGACCAGAGACAAGCATCAAATTACACACGAAGAGAGGAGCAACACAGGGGCTTTAATCTCCATTCACTGAACTACAGCAAAATCAAGGCTAAATTAGCCAATCTTGAAACCTTCACCAACTCTGCTGTACCTTTTGCCGCAGTGAATAAACCCAGGTATCTTTCTAAAAAAAAAAGATAGCTGAGCGGCACAGAGTCATAGGACCAGAAATCTATCACTGAATGTACTACACACAAACTACAGGTTGTAATAGGAAAATAGAAACACCACTAGGGATTGATTGTATCCAGTGAACTAGTAAAAGGATTCTCCAACATGGAGATGCTCCCAAATGTGTAAAACTCTGCCGTCTAGAGTGTGAACGAGATACGGAGACAGTCAGTCAGAGATTCCTGCTGGATTAACACACATACCCATATTGAGCGTCACTGTGATAATATTCAACGACATGGTAGAATCTGTAACACTGCTGAATGAGGTTGCCTGGAAAGAGACCAAAAAAAAAAAAAAAATGCAGAGGCAAGTTACTCCACAGGGAGATGGACAGAGTCACCCTGCACCCACACTGCCCTGCCCCTTTCAATGCTCCTTCCAGATGTTCTGATCACATTTCCTCAAAGCTCTGTCCCTCTCCCCATCCTGCTGCTCATAAACTTATTAGTCCCTTGAATTCCAGCAACAGCAATATGTTAATGACACCCAGACATACCTCTCTGCTTCCAAGCTCTCTCCCACTCGTCAACAATGTGTCACTTACTGCTTTGCTTCCTCTTTAACTGGACATCTTCTTGGTCCCTAAAATGTACCTTCCCTCCAAATAAAACTAACTCTCCATGGTCCCTCTCCCTGCAAAAGTGTTGTACACTCCATATTCAAGGTCACCAGATCCAGTCATTTCCACTTTGTAAAAGCTGCAGATCATGTTTGCAGCCCTTCCCTTCTAACCCTGCCCAGACTTTCTGTGGCTGTCCAATCAGACTTCCCAAAGCAGCTCAAGTCCGGTGTTGTGAGCAGTTGCTGCCTTTTGTGTTTATCTCCTCTGTGCTAAACAACCGGGACATAACAGGACCAGTTGGTTGTCTGACAGCCAGAAGGGGGTGTAACAAGGTGTAACAAGGTTAATTTAGAAAAAAGTGACAATTTATACTGAAACCTGCAATCCCCCCTCCCATTTTACAAAAAAGGATGCATTCATCATGCATAAAGCATTTCAGCAGGATGAACTGCTTTAGGGATCTGGAGTGTTCATGTAAGTCCCTTAAAACCCACCTCCCATCAGAAAAGACAAAAGGGAATCGGGGGCACACCCAGAACATGGTGCTGCCTAAAATGTATACATAACATAGATTAAGAAACAGCAGACACATACATTTTAAAATTGTATGGGGCTACTTAAAAATCACCTATGTCAGCAAACAAATATGGAGATTCAGTTCCACCATATGTCCATCCCTACGTCACAGAACCCCAATATCGGTGAGTCCTACACTAAATTGTGCCAATTTCTGAGATCTGTCTCAAAGATAATTTAGTAGCAATTTTATTTAAATCAGAAATAAAAGATTTGAAAATAGTTTGAGCTTGCGTTCCAGTTATGATTTTGGCCATTGTGGAAGCCGGGCTGGTTGCCAGTAGTGGGGTTCTACTCACCCTCTCTAGTCGGGGAGGCCGTTGTTTACGTCTACGGCGGTGTCGTTTAAGAAGTCGTGACGCACTGCTTTGTTCAGTAGAACTGCTGAACCTAGGAGTCAAAAAAAATATTTATAATAAACTAACATAATCCTCTGAGTGCGCCTGTACGTGGGAAGAGGCCAGCAGAAATTCTGGAAAAGTATGGAGGTAAAAAAAGGTTGCGCTCAGGATTTTGCATTAGGAAAAGGTTTCAGAATAAGAACTATTGACGGCCTGAGACAATAGTAATGTATGCATCTGGTACTCCCTCAGACACAAACACCACTAAAGGGTTTACTGCCAAACATCAGCAGACGGCAGATTCTCAATTTAGTTACAATTAGAATTCTCTAATGTTGCAGAATTGTGGACTGGTTACTGCCTCCCCTCTACCTGCTCATAGTATCGTCCTCCTCGGAGTCACAGATGCTGGTCTCGATCTCACTGGTTAGGAGAGTTGATGAAGATTCGTAGCCAGCCAAATGTCGTTCAGTTCGGCCATTAACGCCTCGAGCAAGTCCTGCGCAACGAGAAAGATGAAGACAGGATTAGTTAATCCATCCCCAGGCTGGCTTAGATAGAGCGGTTTGGCTGCTATTCGACAAGTGATGCACCCCCAACAAAGCCCTGCGCAGATGTCTCCTATCCTCTACGACCAGCCATGGCTGCTCCGTGGTTCCTTGTTAAAGGATTTCCATTTTACAGTATTCATCGAGTTGATAAAATAAATGGTCACTCAGACTGGCGCCTTGCGAGCTAGCAGCTCACCCTAATTCACAGGAACACTAGCAAGGTAGCAGAAGCGGACATAAATCCTTATCTACATTTCACACAGAAAATCCACTTTATCACATTTCAGCATCGTAGCCATATAACAGCATGCGTTGGCTTTAACCCCTTCATTCCCAAACCTATATAAAAAGCATTTACTCTGATCAGTTCAGGACAATTACTGGAGTTTATTTAGAATGCGGCAAAATGTATTTTCGGAACGAGGAGTCCAAATGTAACCAGTAACAGATTATCAGGTATATTCACTAAAGGGAAAAGGCAAGAACTGAAACGGTTTCCAATTGCAAGCCCAAAAAACAGCCAAACTGACGTCAGACTTGTCAATTCCTGACTGAGTGAATGAATCATAAAATGCCAACTCTACAGAACACAGATTAAGCGATTAAGCAACTAAAACTGTTAGAACAGGGACCTCCTTAACCTTTCTCAATGGCTTACAGTATAGAAATAGAACCTCCAATAAGTTACAGCGCTGCAGACTATGCTGGAGCGATATGAATGTTAACTGATGGACACCACTACGTTCTTCATTTACCCACTCAGATGGATTGCCGTCTTGCGCTGTGAGCTCCTACATGGAGTAAACCTGCGTGCTATAGCTGCCATTTCCCAGTCACTCTAGCCAGGGCTCTACATCTAATCCCCACCTCCTAGCTAACAGTTACGCTAGCCATCCCCCGTCCGCAGCTCTAGCTGTGACATTCACTCACATACCCTGCCCGTCACTCTCTCTCCTCCGTGGACGGTCTCTTCTCACAGAGATCACAGACTCTGTCTCTGTTTCCTGATCAAGGTTCTCGGTGCTGCCAGAAGCATTCGGACTGTGAATAGGAGAAAATGTCACGTCAGAGACATACCAGGCGGCAACACATTCTGGACTAAAAGTAGAACATGACACTTACTGAAATGATGGAGGACGCGAATCCCCAATGCCACTAGTTCTCTCCACCGGAGGCGGAGGCAGAGGAGGAGGAACCGGGGACTGCTCAGGCCTGGGATCTGCGACAGGAGGCGGAGGCTCGGGTGGAGTGTTTTCCGCAGACACCAACTATAAGAAAAATTATTTATCGATCAGGTTATACAGAGGAGTTTGTTAAGAGGTTACGCCAACGCAGCCTGCTGTAGTGGTTATGTCAGGAAAGTCCTGGCACTGCTTCCAAGTAAGAGAGCAAACGGTTTTAGCAGAACAGAAAGCAGGAGTTGAAACATAGAATGTGACGGCAGATAAGAACCATTAGGTCCATTTTTTAAAAAAAATACTTTCATTAGTCCCTGGCCTTCTCTTAAAGCTAGGATATATAGGATATCTAGTTAGAGAGGGCTCACAGTAATGCTGCAATCACACAGTAGATGGCGTATGGGTGCATTTAAAGAGAAGCCATTAATAAACCTGTCATGATGGACAAAGATTATGATTTTCTAACCATCTGGTTTGACTCATGGTATACAAGTTCTTCCCTTAATACTATTAAAGGTTCATATTTTAAACCATTTCCTTTACTCCGTCTCCTGCTGAGACCATCAGTCAGGTTTCATGCATATATATTATGTTGGCTTTGTATAAATATATGTCATCTGTACTCTCTCCATTCTCAGATTGCCTGTCCAAACCTGCTGCAATAAATGATTCTGGCTCTTCCTCTCCATGCTGCTACTGATGCTCTCACACAATGCCTGCCCCTCCTTCCAGTTTCCCCTTCTTACTGCATTTCTTTAAGCTGTAGACAAGCGAGAGAGATGCCCGGGGAGGGTTTAACAGACATACAGGGCACAGCCTACCTATCTCTAACAACTGGCCCAAGTTCAGCACACAGGCTAAATAGGGAAAGGGCAATCTTTAGCTAAGGCATATATGGTTATAAAAATTCCATTCCTGCAGGTGGAATAAAGATAACTATATATTAACGGTAAATTTGCCAAATGTTAGCATACTAAATTTTTATCCAGAGGTATTGACGTGTTCTGATAGAAAGATAGTGAATCTTATTTAGGAAAGTTAAGTTGAGGATTACTTTAATTGTAAAATTGCAATATAATAGGATATCTTGCCTATGAGGATTGTAGCCAGCAGTGGAAGAGTTAATTCAGTGTGATTTGACTGTCAGCCAAAGTTTTTATTGCTTTACGTTGCACTGCTGTGGTGTTATGTTGATCAATCTGAAGTGTCTGTCGTAAATCTTAAACGGTTGACAACTGGTTGCTTTTAATTGTCCATACTATGTGAAACCACTGTCATATTGTATACTGATGTTATACCTAAATTTTCACTGATCACTGTTACGCATGTTACATATATTATTTTTGTTATTACTGTCACAATAAATTATATTTTAACAGTTTTGCTAGCTAGGAGTAGAGCTAAAATGTGATTCTCTATCCATTAAGATTAAGTTGTATTTGTTATGTAGGCACCCGTTAAATTACAGTGAAACACTCCGCTCCAATTCTAGGTTTTATTTTGGTTGAGAAGTTAGACAATTGACTCCATTTATGCATAAATATCGGCTTGTATTAGTCCATACACTAAACCTGTAGCCATTGTCTGGTGTATAACGGGGAGCCATTTATACTATTCAGCTAGAACGTAAGTTAAAGGAATACTACAGGGTCAGTAACACAAACGTTAACTCTATAGTAAAAACCCACACTAGCCCCCCTAAATAACACCTTATTTCCAGCACCATGAGTGTCTGCAGGTGCTGGCTCCTCTTGACTGACATCCGAATTTACGAGGTTAGCCAATCACAACTCTCTGCTTTCTCTCAGAAAAGCATTGGATCGGCTGAGATAGTCAATTCTAATTATCTAAATCAAGGAGTCAGGAGCCGAACACAGCCCTGGTCATTCAGCATCTCCTCAGAGATACACTGAATCAATGTATCCGAGGAAAGTTCTGTGTCTGCATGCAGAGGGTGGAGATACTGAATGTCACATTGTGCAGCACTGACCCAGGAAGCACCTCTAGCAACCATCTGAGGAGTGTCCAGTGGAGGTATCCCTAAGGGGCAATGTAAACACTGTCTGAACAGATAGGATATAGACATCAGAACTAAATTCGAGAACTGGTCTGCTGCTGATCCGCCTCCTTGGCTGAGATCACCAGAATTGACCATTCTAGCCAATCAAATGCTTTGCCATAGTAAATGCGCACATGTTGCAAAACACTGGCATAGTGCAGAGACGCTCAATGTCAGTGCTGCACATCCAGGAAGCACCTCTAGTGGCAGTCTGAGCAACTATCACTAGAGGTGTTAATAGACAGCAATGTAAATGGCTGCATGAACTGACTATACACACACCAGAACAACTACATTAACATGTATAACGGACATTATGCAGGTGACTATAGTGTACCTTTAAAAAGCTTAGGCAGGCAAAGTATGTAAATTAACGCCTGCAGTGCTGTACGAACGGTGTCCGCACACCAGATTTCTCAATATCTCTCTGCCATGTTATTCCTCCCCAGTAAATTATATAATGGTGTTTAATGGGGAGAAATAATGAGGAAACGTCCCTCTATTACTCCGGATAGCAGTAACAGCAAAGTCATATTGCTGATCCCTAGAGATGCCAGTTGGCAGTAGGAGAAGGGTATACTGAACAGGGGGACAGGTTTGGAAACTAAGCCAAGATCTATACGCTAAATAGAGTCACAAGCTAAGACGGTCAGAGAAAAACGAGGACAAAGGACAGATCACAATATCACAGAGAGATGAATTCCAAGCTCTTACCCAAGAAACCACACGGCCATTAAAACATGGCAGTTTGGCATTGTCGTCCGAAATCTCCTCCTTTACCACCCTACAAGAGAAAAAAAAAAACACAATAACTCCAGATACCCACCAAATGCCCCAAAGATTAGCAACAGCAGAGCACAGATGTAACATTCACACCGTTCTCCAAACCTTGGCTAATTCTGCTCTCTGTCTAGGAGACAGACGGACACACACACACACCTTGTACATTTCAATATATGATAAACGGAGAGGAAACTGCAGGAGAGTTCTTTCCCCTATAAAACCGGTCAGCCTGTCTACGATGCCTGGTTGTTAATTGACATTAAACTGAACAGCTTTCCCTCCCCGTACCCAGATTCCTCTCCTGAAACGGTCTTCAAAACAAAACACTAAGCCCTCAATGAACACTATCCTAGCAACCTACTTTTCTACCCTTACCTTTTTTGTCACTATACCCCACTCACTCTATCATGTATGCTCATTGA
This sequence comes from Pelobates cultripes, assembly GCA_933207985.1. Taxonomy (NCBI): domain Eukaryota; kingdom Metazoa; phylum Chordata; class Amphibia; order Anura; family Pelobatidae; genus Pelobates; species Pelobates cultripes. The sequence continues at coordinate 1,867,931 of OW240914.1, read as the reverse complement.
GCAGGGCCCTCAATCCCTCTGTTACTGTGTCACTATACCCCACTCCCTCTAACATGTAAGCTCACTGAGCAGGGCCCTCAATCCCTCTGTTACTGTGTCACTATACCCCACTCCCTCTAACATGTAAACTCACTGAGCAGGCCCTCAATCCCTCTGTTACTGTGTCACTATACCCCACTCCCTCTAGCATGTAAGCTCGTTGAGCAGGACCCTCAATCCCTCTGTTACTGTGTCACTATACCCCACTCCCTCTAGCGTGTAAGCTCACTGAGCAGGGCCATCAATCCCTCTGTTCCTGTGCATCAATTTGTCTGGTTACTCAGTCCACCCATTGCACTGTGCTTCGGGACTTGTTGGCACTTTATAAATAATATCTTCATTTTGTGCAGAGCTTTAAGCGGATGATCACATATTCATAAAGGATGAAAACTCAAACCAAATCCCTTTCGGTTTCACCCATATTGTGCGGGGAAGTCACATTGCCCCTGTGTTTTACTCCATGGGATTAGCAGCTACTGGATATTGTCTCCAACCTCAAGGAATGGGCAGGCAGAACCTATTCCTAAAGTATGAACTAGGTACCAATTTGTTCCACCCCTCACAACAGGTATAAGATGTCCAAACCTAGAGCACCCAAATGCCGTGGAAAATTTACTTCCCTGTTTCCATGTGGATAACAGCAGCAAAACACCTGATGATTAAAGGTGAGAGCAATCTGACCAAGTTTATAGTAAATGTATTACTATATTATCCTTTGCTTTATTTTAGTTGTATAACTGTTTTAAAAAGTGTTGCATATCCAGCAATCTTGAGTAATTACAGGTCTGAAGAAATTAAAAGTGTATACTGTCAGTCACCCTCAGAACAGAGGTGAATCCATTTTGTATTACAAGGCTAATTCAGACAAGATTTCTCACTCTATTCATTCAAATCTGAGCTAAGGAATGCGACTAATGTAAACAAGACAAGAGATAATGCATGAGGTCTAAAGCAAAAGGGGGGTTGAATGCTATATACACACACACTATGCACTTATAATTTACTATTATTATTATTATTATATGATGAAAAAAACTAACAGAATCTTACAAAGTTGCATTGTAAGAAAAAGTTGAAGAGTTTAGACATTTCAGAAAGCTAGATTTAAAAGGTAAATCCCAGACACCAAGACTAGGGAAAAGTCTTTGAAGATGACAGGTTCTTTGATATATAGTAGCTATAAGAGAACAAAAATTACGTCAAATGCATCACCAAATTCAGTTAACACATTATACAAAAAAAGTAAATGGATCAATGACAAGAATTTTCTGTTACGTAATTGCGCCATCTACTGACCAAAAACTAGATTATAGTCTATAGGGAAGACACACCTACAGTTCCGTATTGGTCCTATCGACTAGTGACGTGCAGAGAATTTGCCCCTTTAAAAGGACAAATGGAAGAGAGAGATACTCTCAAACTCTCGGAGACTTACACATTTGGACTCTTGGACATTCTAAACACTCTCTTGGACTCACATTTAACAGCTAACATCTGACATCTGAATCAAACATTCTCTTGGACACACCTAATTCTTAGTATTTTCTTTTCCAACACAACTTCAGAACTCTGAAAATGTTTCTATTTTCCACAATTCTCATCATACTTGCATTCGAAATTCCTGGGACATATCTACACATCTGATAGAAAATTTACAACATAACTGATAATTATACTGGTTTTAATTACATTTAAATTAATTAATTTTTACTAATAGCAGGAATATATATCTGGATAAATATTGGTCAGATTTCAATTATTAGAAATCATAATTAGCTAAGGCATATATGGTTATAAAAATTCCATTCCTGCAGGTGGAATAAAGATAACTATATATTAACAGTAAATTTGCCAAATGTTAGCATACTAAATTTTTATCCAGAGGTATTGACGTGTTCTGATAGAAAGATAGTGAATCTTATTTAGGAAAGTTAAGTTGAGGATTACTTTAATTGTAAAATTGCAATATAATAGGATATCTTGCCTATGAGGATTGTAGCCAGCAGTGGAAGAGTTAATTCAGTGTGATTTGACTGTCAGCCAAAGTTTTTATTGCTTTACGTTGCACTGCTGTGGTGTTATGTTGATCAATCTGAAGTGTCTGTCGTAAATCTTAAACTGTTGACAACTGGTTGCTTTTAGTTGTCCATACTATGTTAAACCACTGTCATATTGTATACTGATGTTATACCTAAATTTTCACTGATCATTGTTAACGCATGTTACATATATTATTTTTGTTATTACTGTCACAATAAATTATATTTTAATAATTCATTTGTGATTACTGTGAAGTATAAATATTCTAGTGAAACTTCCTCTAGGATCTAAGAATTCAAATTGTGGGTAATGCTCAGCTTTAAATCATTAATCGGGGAACAGTACCAGGATATCAATTTTTTATATAATAAAAATTATTTTAAGGAGAGTAATAATAATAATAATAAAATATATATACACATATATACACATACATACATACATACACACACACACACACACACACACACAGACCATTCGTTGTTTTGCCTTCAGTAATCGATTATTTGGGCTCATGGACTTAAAAAAAAAAAAAAAAAAAAAAAGGTTCTGGCCCTTTAAGTACTTTTGGGAAAGACCTGCGGTTTTGGCTTGGCGGCCGCCATTCAAAAATCGAACACGTGGCGGCAGCCATTTTGATTCATTCGAACGTGGTCAGCGGTGTGTGCCGGAAAATCTATGGAACGGTTTTCGGCTGCCCAATTGCGCGAACAGCGCTGACCTGTACCTTCTACTCCACTTTGACACTGCGGCTGGAGACCAAGTCCCGTTCGAAGATTCGAACGCTTGTTCAAATGGGACTTTTCAGGGTAAAATAGACCGACCGCACAGCCCAAATCTATGGAACTGTTTTGGGCAGGAAAATGTGCTTGCGGTCAGGCCAAAGAGACTTTAACTATCTCTGGAACCCCTGAACAGATTTTCACGAATTTTGGATATGTTTGTCCCCAAGTTATACTGGTTATAAATATATAAGTTTTATGCATGTACGAGGTAAAAATCAAGAAGTTATGAAAAAAATATATAAAAAAAATAATTTTTCAGCTTGGAGATCATTGAGCAGATACAGTAAATAACTCAATTATCTCCTAAGCAAAGGGGAGGAATGTATTGTAATTGCTGGGTGTGTACTATTGAAGCCTTATGTCTGATTGGCAGCTGTAATTGCATTGTTGGTGCCCCACAATGTCTAGTGGGTGGTGACATTCCTGTAAAATCCTGCATAAAAGCAGCAATAAACACTCAGTGGAGTCAGTTCTACTTCACCCTCAATTCGGAGTGCCGTCTCTTATTGGGGGAATCTGCTACAAGGGATTGCTATGCTAGGCATATTCCCTTGCTATAATCACTCCTAAGCTCTTCTAAGAGCTTGTTCCTGCTTCGCTCTGAAGGAAGAGGTTCGGTCTGCGGTGGTTGTGGTGTCGGCTAGAGTGCTTGGAGCCCTCAGGAAGCGCTAGGAGCATCTTTCAACTGAGGTACCCAGTCGGGATGCCAGGCGATCCGTTACAAATCCGAATAAAGAAAACCTCATTTAATATTACAAGACCATGAGTGCAAACCTTTTTTCATTATGTTATTTTTTCTGGCTATGGCTTAAAGTGTACCCAGCTTTCAAATTTTCACACGATTTGGCTGCCCGACCACCATAGTGTCCATATGCACTTGGGGCACTTATTCAGCATAGACAGCTTAAGATTTTTACTAAGGTGCCCTTGAAGGCACAGATCAGAGATCTATCTGTCCAGACCTCACAAGTGCAGCACCCTCTAGACGGCAACAACTTACATCGTACCTTATGCAGACAGATTGATTATCATATGGCTAAAGTTGCTCTGCCATCTGGAGACTTCTGCTATATGTTTTTTTTGCTACCAGGGCAGCACACCTGTGAGCACCACGCTATCTAGATAGTTAGTTTTGACTCTCTTTCATAGTCCAGGTGCTCTTGAAGGCACCACCTAGACATTTGCTCAGATTGTAATATATCTAGATTGGCTACTATTGGATAACTGCGACAATATCTCTGTGCACCTCCAGGAGACTAACATTTTTCGGTCTCCCCCAACAGTAACAAAGTATGAAAAACAATTTAATGCCCACAATAGTCAAATTCATTAGTGGACAATTTATGAGTGCTTCGTGTGCTATAGCTGCACGAGACAGTCTCTATTCTCTGTCAGCATTAGTAACATTCCATCATTGTACAATTATTTGATCGGTCTCCTCCAGCAGTGATAAAGCAGGCTGCAGGTGATATACATTTACAATTCTCTGAGTAAGAATTAGCCGTTGTTCCTTATATATCTTTACCTAAGCAGTTGTATCAGACAGACATACACCTTTTAGTGTCTATCAGTTTTAGCAACATATGTCAGATTGCAACATCACTGCTGCAATACTCCTTGTCAGCAGCAATAAGAATCATTAGTTATACAGAATTTAGGTTTACCTACGCAGCTGTATCAGACACACTTTTCAGCAACATATGTAAGATAGCAACATTGCTGCTGCAATACTATATAGTGTCTTATCCTGCATTCCCATTAGTGTGTGTTAAATACAAATATAGAAGTATTCTTTCACAATAGTGAAGCTGCAAGAGACATCCACCTTCCAGTCTCTGTCAGCATTGGCAACATTTGTTATATCACAACAGTGGTGCTGTAAGTGACTCATCAAGGACAACACTTGTTATATTGCAACATTGTTACTGCCAGACAATATAGGAGTGCTTGATCTTGCACCTTTATTTAAAAGGACCACTACAGGCACACACACCACTTCAGGTCAATGAAGTGGTCTGGGTGTCAGTTCCATCTAGTATTAACCCTGCAGCTGAAAACATAGCCGTTTCAGAGAAACGGCTATGTTTACACTAGGGTTAATCCAGCCACTAGCGGAAGTCTACCGGACAGCCGCTAGAGGCCACTCCGCGCTTCTCACTGTGAAAATCACTGCGAGAAGACGCTGGACGTCCATAGGAAAGCATTGAGAAATGCTTTCCTATTGACTGTTTGAATGCGCACACTGTTCTTGCCGCGCATGCACATTCAGAGCTGACGTCGGCCAAGGGAGGAGATTTCCCCAGCGCCGGGCTCCCTCGGTAATGTTTAACCCCTCCAGCCTGGCGTGAGTGGGACGGAGTGAGAGGAAGAGCCTAGCAGCGCACAGGAGCAGTCGCCATTTTCCACAGCTCCTGTGCGCCCAACTTAAAGCCAAAAATCACCAGCATCACGCCAGCCATGACCCACCTGACACCAGAGCCGCACTCAGGGCACCATCCGGAAGAGATCGATGCCTTTCTTTTTGGCACCTGGTAAGAAATACCGAAACAGAAGCTTCAGGGACTACCGTGTGGCCAGCCAGCCACATGCGACTGCAGGGGAGCAAACGATCTGGGGAGAGCTGAGCCTGACAGACCTGCTGCCTACCTAACAGCCAGACAGGGACATGGGAAGAAAATCCCCCAAACTACCTGCGACTGACGCAAGAACGCAGCGCGACATAGGCCAGATGTTGATGTCCTCAACGCCATCACAAAACTCACAGGAGCACCCTCTCCCAAGAGAGACCCAACACCCCAGCAGTTTGAGACCCCAGAACCCAAAACAGGCCAACCAAGAGGATGCTGGCACACCAAGACTGATAATCCCTGCAACAAAACAAGATATACAGGATAAGCTTACAGGCCTCCAACATAACCAAGAAAATGTGGTAAGCAGACCTCGCAGAATTAGCCACAGAAGCAAATGTACTTACCCTGCAACAGGATTTCCAGGCGCTCAGTGACAACATACGCCAGCTACAAACGGCCCAAAATGACACCAACAGGCAAGTGAGCACCCTAGATGATAGAGGCCGGAGAAAAAAAAAAATATAAAGATAAGAGGGGTCGCAGAAACCATCCCCCTGGAGGAACTGCCACACTTCTTGAGACGGCTAGTGGCATCCCTACTACCGACGGGTTTAAGCCAAGTACTTCACATTTGATGGGGTATACAGAATAGCTAAATCTCCTAAAGCCCCAGCCATGGCACCAAGAGACATCATCCTTAGATGCCAAACAGTAGCAGACAAGCTAGGACTAAAAGCAGCATTAAAAGGGAAATCCCCATACAACTTTGAAGACAGCCACATATCCTTTTTTTCAGGACTTAGGCAGGGCTACCTTGCTATGGCTTAAGAGTATGCAACTTCTTACAAAGACATTACAAGTGGAAAACCTGACCTACCGATGGGCAACCCCAAACACTTTGTGGATCACTAAAGATGGACAATCCTATAAAGCCACAGCCCCGGCGGACGCACCTGCATTGCTATCCACTAGGAAAACCCCAGCACCGGGAACATCCCGCTCTCCAGCCACGACATCCACCACAGCAGACTCACTAGACCCTAGAAAGAAAGCGGGACCCACCACCTGAAGGGACCCTAAAGACGCTGCACATTATTTTTCCTTTTTTGCAAAAGTTTTAGTGTTTTATGCGCTCTCCTAGTTAGCCCTTTTACTCTAGCTTTTTGCTCTTGTTAATGCCTCACAAAGCAAAATACCTGTTGGCACACCCCATCCACACCACAGCACAAGAGAGGCGCCAGAGCCTCAACTGCCCTGTGTCAGGTGTACAATATGCTCCATAGGGGGAAAGGCATTACTGCACAGCCCCCCCCTCCCCCCACCCAGGGTACAGGGGTAGAACCCACATGGGCACAGACGGGCTGCCACCCGAACAACACTCTCCATGCCTCATACGGCAACAGACAGTCCCACAATACCATAGCCAATGCCACACGGCCCACTAACTGCTCCTCAGACAGGCGACAGCCATAGATGACACGTAAGATACCACAAGGAGCATCACCTCCATGTCCTAACCCACGTGAAAATAACGTGACCACCAGTAAGCAACATGGCCCTGGGCTCCCAAATTAAGCCCCTCCTCGACCTTTGCGCACACACAAACGATACCACAACCTATTCTAATAGATCATAGACAACTCTCCCAAGTCACACACGAAACAGAACAAGAGGGACATACAACATAGGCAACACAGACAACAACGGCCACAACGCCAAACATGACATGGAGGAAAAACTCTGTATATATAGGTCCCCTCTTTACAAACTCACAGACCAACTTTATAACAAAAATGTGCAAATTCACTAAATGCTATGCCAGATGTTTATCTGTTAACTGTACAATGTGCCCAATAAATAATAAGATATTAATGTAGTATAGTATAATGTTAGTTACCCGAAGTCCTGCTCCATGGCATAATAATAATATAAAAAACAAATATGAATACCGCACTCAAAAAAATGATTATAGTGTAATCTAAACTTGTATTAAATTGCAAAGATATTTATTATAATAATAATTCATAAGTTAATCAAGTAAACCTTAGTGAAATTCATTCCAATCATATATACACAGATTATTTACATATATACACACACAAAAAAACCTCCCTGTGCTGAATTTCATGAACTATATATCTATATACACTGGTTACTGATCCAAAAAATGAAAAAATGAAATGTCTAGAGAAAAATATAAAAAAATAGTAAAAAAAGAAAAAAGCAGAAAAAGCAAAACGGAAAAAAGAAAAAAAGAAAAAAAATGTATATATATTCCAGTCCTAGTAATAGTCCAAAATATAGTGCACTATATAATTCATAAGTATATGGATGGATCTCACCAAAAAATATGTAAACTTGATAGTATATTCAGTAGGAGGGTGGTAGATCTTGTAGATGATGTATATTGAATGAGGGTGAAAATGAGTTGTAGCTCGATGAGAAAGTAATCACTCGTCTATTCTGTGGAATCTGGTCAGTCTGACAGGTCTTTTCATGGGTTCATAATCGTGGGCAATCCGGGCTGAAATGGGCCCATTTCAGCCCGATTACAGTATTGCCCACGATTATGAACCCAGGAAAAGACCTGTCAGACTGACCAGATTCCACAGAA
>OW240914.1:1844243-1859783 GCA_933207985.1 Pelobates cultripes | reverse complement strand
GTCACGGTCCATGGCTTTATATTATAATGTAGTATAGTATAATGGTATATGGTATATAGTATTACATTATATTATTATTATGGAGTTACCCGCAGTCAGGGTCCATGGCTTTATATTATAATGAAGTATAGTATAATGGTATATGGTATATAGTATTACATTATATTATTATTATGGAGTTACCCGCAGTCAGGGTCCATGGCTTTATATTATAATGTAGTATAGTATAATGGTATACGGTATATAGTATTACATTATATTATTATTATGGAGTTACCCGCGGTCAGGGTCCATGGCTTTATATTATAATGTAGTATAGTATAATGGTATACGGTATATAGTATTACATTATATTATTATTATGGAGTTACCCGCAGTCAGGGTCCATGGTTTTATATTATAATGTAGTATAGTATAATGGTATACGGTATATAGTATTACATTATATTATTATTATGGAGTTACCCGCAGTCAGGGTCCATGGCTTTATATTATAATGTAGTATAGTATAATGGTATATGGTATATAGTATTACATTATATTATTATTATGGAGTTACCCGCAGTCAGGGTCCATGGCTTTATATTATAATGTAGTATAGTATAATGGTATATGGTATATAGTATTACATTATATTATTATTATGGAGTTACCCGCAGTCAGGGTCCATGGCTTTATATTATAATGTAGTATGGTATAATGGTATATGGTATATAGTATTACATTATATTATTATTATGGAGTTACCCGCAGTCAGGGTCCATGGCTTTATATTATAATGTAGTATAGTATAATGGTATATGGTATATAGTATTACATTATATTATTATTATGGAGTTACCCGCAGTCAGGGTCCATGGCTTTATATTATAATGTAGTATAGTATAATGGTATACCGTATATAGTATTACATTATATTATTATTATGGAGTTACCCGCAGTCAGGGTCCATGGCTTTATATTATAATGTAGTATAGTATAATGGTATATGGTATATAGTATTACATTATATTATTATGGAGTTACCAGCAGTCAGGGTCCATGGCTTTATATTATAATGTAGTATAGTATAATGGTATACGGTATATAGTATTACATTATATTATTATTATGGAGTTACCCGCAGTCCTGGTCCATAGCTTTATATTATAATGTAGTATAGTATAATGGAATATGGTATATAGTATTACATTATATTATTATTATGGAGTTACCCGCAGTCCTGGTCCATGGCTTTATATTATAATGTAGTATAGTATAATGGTATACGGTATATAGTATTACATTATATTATTATTATGGAGTTACCCGAACCTGCTCCATGGTGGCTTTATATTATAATGTAGTATAGTATAATGGTATATGGTATATAGTATTACATTATATTATTATTATGGAGTTACCCGCAGTCAGGGTCCATGGCTTTATATTATAATGTAGTATAGTATAATGGTATGCGGTATATAGTATTACATTATATTATTATTATGGAGTTACCCGCAGTCAGGGTCCATGGCTTTATATTATAATGTAGTATAGTATAATGGTATATGCTATATAGTATTACATTATATTATTATTATGGAGTTACCCGCAGTCAGGGTCCATGGCTTTATATTATAATGTAGTATGGTATATGGTATATAGTATTACATTATATTATTATTATGGAGTTACCCGCAGTCAGGGTCCATATTTTATATTATAATGTAGTATAAGTATAATGGTATATGGTATATAAAAAATATATTATATTATTATTATGGATACCCAAGAAATATCCATGGTTTTATATTATAATGTAGTATATATAATGGTATACGGTATATAGTATTACTATACGGTATTATTATTATGGAGTTACCCCTGCAGTCAGGGTCCATGGCTTTATTATAATGTAGTATAGTATAATGGTATACGTATATAGTATTACATTATATTATTATATGGAGTTACCCGCAGTCAACAGGGTCCATGGTTTTATATTATAATGTAGTATAGTATAATGGTATACGGTATATAGTATTACATTATATTATTATTATGGAGTTACCCGCAGTCCTGCTCCATGGCTTTATATTATAATGTAGTATAGTATAATGGTATATGGTATATAGTATTACATTATATTATTATTATGGAGTTACCCGCAGTCAGGGTCCATGGTTTTATATTATAATGTAGTATAGTATAATGGTATACGGTATATAGTATTACATTATATTATTATTATGGAGTTACCCGCAGTCAGGGTCCATGGCTTTATATTATAATGTAGTATAGTATAATGGTATACGGTATATAGTATTACATTATATTATTATTATGGAGTTACCCGCAGTCCTGCTCCATGGCTTTATATTATAATGTAGTATAGTATAATGGTATATGGTATATAGTATTACATTATATTATTATTATGGAGTTACCCGCAGTCAGGGTCCATGGTTTTATATTATAATGTAGTATAGTATAATGGTATACGGTATATAGTATTACATTATATTATTATTATGGAGTTACCCGCAGTCAGGGTCCATGGCTTTATATTATAATGTAGTATAGTATAATGGTATACGGTATATAGTATTACATTATATTATTATTATGGAGTTACCCGCAGTCAGGGTCCATGGTTTTATATTATAATGTAGTATAGTATAATGGTATACGGTATATAGTATTACATTATATTATTATTATGGAGTTACCCGCAGTCAGGGTCCTTGGCTTTATATTATAATGTAGTATAGTATAATGGTATACGGTATATAGTATTACATTATATTATTATTATGGAGTTACCCGCAGTCAGGGTCCATGGCTTTATATTATAATGTAGTATAGTATAATGGTATATTGTATATAGTATTACATTATATTATTATTATGGAGTTACCCGCAGTCAGGGTCCATGGCTTTATATTATAATGTAGTATAGTATAATGGTATATGGTATATAGTATTACATTATATTATTATTATGGAGTTACCCGCAGTCAGGGTCCATGGTTTTATATTATAATGTAGTATAGTATAATGGTATACGGTATATAGTATTACATTATATTATTATTATGGAGTTACCCGCAGTCAGGGTCCATGGCTTTATATTATAATGTAGTATGGTATAATGGTATATGGTATATAGTATTACATTATATTATTATTATGGAGTTACCCGCAGTCAGGGTCCATGGCTATATATTATAATGTAGTATAGTATAATGGTATACGGTATATAGTATTACATTATATTATTATTATGGAGTTACCCGCAGTCAGGGTCCATGGCTTTATATTATAATGTAGTATGAGTATAATGGTATGGTATATGGTGCATATAGTATTACATTATATTGTGTATGGGAGTTTTCCCATGATCAGGTCCATTGGCTTTTATATTATAATGGTATAATTATGTGGTACATCACGGTATATAGTATTGTTATATTATTATTATGGGTTACCATGATCAGGGTCCGGCTTTATATTATGTGTAATTATGGTATAATGGTATATATGGTATATGAGTATTACATTATATTATTATTATGGAGTTACCACTTGATCAGGGTCCATGGCTTTATATTATAATGTAGTATAGTATATAATGGTATACGGTATATGAGTATTGCATTATATTATTATTATGGAGTTACCATGGTCGGTCCATGGCTTTATGTTATAATGTAGGTATGAGTATAATGGTATACGGTATATAATTATTGCACATTCTCCATTATTATTAGATTTACCATGATCAGGGTCCCTTCATTTTATGTTATAATGTAGTATAGTATAATGGTATATGGTATATAGTATTACATTATTATTATGGAGTTACCCGCAGTCAGGGTCCATGGCTTTATATTATAATGTAGTATAGTATAATGGTATATGGTATATAGTATTACATTATATTATTATTATGGAGTTACCCGCAGTCAGGGTCCATGGCTTTATATTATAATGTAGTATAGTATAATGGTATATGGTATATAGTATTACATTATATTATTATGGAGTTACCAGCAGTCAGGGTCCATGGCTTTATATTATAATGTAGTATAGTATAATGGTATATGGTATATAGTATTACATTATATTATTATTATGGAGTTACCCGCAGTCAGGGTCCATGGCTTTATATTATAATGTAGTATGGTATAATGGTATATGGTATATAGTATTACATTATATTATTATTATGGAGTTACCCGCAGTCAGGGTCCATGGCTTTATATTATAATGTAGTATAGTATAATGGTATATGGTATATAGTATTACATTATTATTATGGAGTTACCCGCAGTCAGGGTCCATGGCTTTATATTATAATGTAGTATAGTATAATGGTATATGGTATATAGTATTACATTATATTATTATTATGGAGTTACCCGCAGTCAGGGTCCATGGCTTTATATTATAATGTAGTATAGTATAATAGTATACGGTATATAGTATTACATTATATTATTATTATGGAGTTACCCGCAGTCAGGGTCCATGGCTTTATATTATAATGTAGTATAGTATAATGGTATATGGTATATAGTATTACATTATATTATTATTATGGAGTTACCCGCAGTCAGGGTCCATGGCTTTATATTATAATGTAGTATAGTATAATGGTATATGGTGTATAGTATTACATTATATTATTATTATGGAGTTACCCGCAGTCAGGGTCCATGGCTTTATATTATAATGTAGTATAGTATAATGGTATACGGTATATAGTATTACATTATATTATTATTATGGAGTTACCCGCAGTCAGGCTCCATGGCTTTATATTATAATGTAGTATAGTATAATGGTATATGGTATATAGTATTACATTATATTATTATTATGGAGTTACCCGCAGTCAGGGTCCATGGCTTTATATTATAATGTAGTATAGTATAATGGTATACGGTATATAGTATTACATTTATATTATTATTATGGAGTTACCCGCATTCAGGGTCCATGGCTTTATATTATAATGTAGTATAGTATAATGGTATACGGTATATAGTATTACATTATATTATTATTATGGAGTTACCCGCAGTCCTGGTCCATGGCTTTATATTATAATGTAGTACAGTATAATGGTATACGGTATATAGTATTACATTATATTATTATTATGGAGTTACCCGCAGTCAGGCTCCATGGCTTTATATTATAATGTAGTATAGTATAATGGTATATGGTATATAGTATTACATTATATTATTATTATGGAGTTACCCGCAGTCAGGGTCCATGGCTTTATATTATAATGTAGTATGGTATAATGGTATACGGTATATAGTATTACATTATATTATTATTATGGAGTTACCCGCAGTCAGGGTCCATGGCTTTATATTATAATGTAGTATAGTATAATGGTATACGGTATATAGTATTACATTATATTATTATTATGGAGTTACCCGCAGTCAGGGTCCATGGTTTTATATTATAATGTAGTATAGTATAATGGTATACGGTATATAGTATTACATTATATTATTATTATGGAGTTACCCGCAGTCAGGGTCCATGGCTTTATATTATAATGTAGTATAGTATAATGGTATACGGTATATAGTATTACATTTATATTATTATTATGGAGTTACCCGCAGTCAGGGTCCATGGCTTTATATTATAATGTAGTATAGTATAATGGTATATGGTATATAGTATTACATTATATTATTATTATGGAGTTACCCACAGTCAGGGTCCATGGCTTTATATTATAATGTAGTATAGTATAATGGTATATGGTATATAGTATTACATTATATTATTATTATGGAGTTACCCGCAGTCCTGCTCCATGGCTTTATATTATAATGTAGTATAGTATAATGGTATATGGTATATGGTATTACATTATATTATTATTATGGGTGCCCTTGGTCAGGGTCCATGGCTTTTATATTATAATGTAGTATAGTATATTGGGTATCACGGTATATGGTATTACATTATATTATTATTATGGGTTACCATGGTCAGGGTCCATGGCTTTATATTATAATGTGGTATGGAGTATAATGGTGTATAGGTATATGAGTATTACATTATATTATTATTATTATGGAGTTACCACAGTCAGGGTCCATGGCTTTATATTAATGTAGTATAGTATAATGGTATACGATTATATAGTATTACATTATATTATTATTATGGGTTACCATGATCCTGCTCCATGGCTTTATATTATAATGTGGTATGAGTATAATGGTATGGTATATAGTATTACATTATATTATTGTATAAGGTTACCATGATCAGGGTCCATGGCTTTATATTATAATGTGGTATAGTATAATGGTTATCTGATTATATATATTACATTATATTATTATTATGGAGTTACCACTTGATCCAGGGTCCATGGCTTTATATTATATTGTGGTATAGTATAATGGTATACGATTTATATAGTATTACATTATATTATTATTATGGAGTTACCCGCAGTCAGGGTCCATGGCTTTATATTATAATGTAGTATAGTATAATGGTATACGGTATATAGTATTACATTATATTATTATTATGGAGTTACCCGCAGTCCTGCTCCATGGCTTTATATTATAATGTAGTATAGTATAATGGTATATGGTATATAGTATTACATTATATTATTATTATGGAGTTACCCGCAGTCAGGGTCCATGGCTTTATATTATAATGTAGTATAGTATAATGGTATATAGTATTACATTATATTATTATTATGGAGTTACCCGCAGTCAGGGTCCATTGCTTTATATTATAATGTAGTATAGTATAATGGTATACGGTATATAGTATTACATTATATTATTATTATGGGTTACCATGATCCTGCTCCATGGCTTTTATAATATAAAGTAGTATGGTATATGCTATATAGTATTACATTATATTATTATTATGGAGTTACCCGCAGTCCTGGTCCATGGCTTTATATTATAATGTAGTATAGTATAATGGTATATGGTATATAGTATTACATTATATTATTATTATGGAGTTACCCGCAGTCAGGGTCCATGGCTTTATATTATAATGTAGTATAGTATATTGGTATACGGTATATAGTATTACATTATATTATTATTATGGAGTTACCCGCAGTCAGGGTCCATGGCTTTATATTATAATGTAGTATAGTATAATGGTATATGGTATATAGTATTACATTATATTATTATTATGGAGTTACCCGCAGTCAGGGTCCATGGCTTTATATTATAATGTAGTATAGTATAATGGTATACGGTATATAGTATTACATTATATTATTATTATGGAGTTACCAGCAGTCAGGGTCCATGGCTTTATATTATAATGTAGTATAGTATAATGGTATATGGTATATAGTATTACATTATATTATTATTATGGAGTTACCCGCAGTCAGGGTCCATGGCTTTATATTATAATGTAGTATAGTATAATGGTATATGGTATATAGTATTACATTATATTATTATTATGGAGTTACCCGCAGTCAGGGTCCATGGCTTTATATTATAATGTAGTATAGTATAATGGTATATGGTATATAGTATTACATTATATTATTATTATGGAGTTACCCGCAGTCAGGGTCCATGGCTTTATATTATAATGTAGTATAGTATAATGGTATATGGTATATAGTATTACATTATATTATTATTATGGAGTTACCCGCAGTCAGGGTTCATGGCTTTATATTATAATGTAGTATAGTATAATGGTATATGGTATATAGTATTACATTATATTATTATTATGGAGTTACCCGCAGTCAGGGTCCATGGCTTTATATTATAATGTAGTATAGTATAATGGTATACGGTATATGGTATTACATTATATTATTATTATGGAGTTACCAGTCAGGGTCCATGACTTTATATTATAATGTAGTATAGTATAATGGTATACGGTATATAGTATTACATTATATTATTATTATGGAGTTACCCGCAGTCCTGCTCCATGGCTTTATTTTATAATGTAGTATAGTATAATGGTATACGGTATATAGTATTACATTATATTATTATTATGGAGTTACCCGCAGTCAGGGTCCATGGCTTTATATTATAATGGTATACGGTATATAGTATTACATTATATTATTATTATGGAGTTACCCGCAGTCACGGTCCATGGCTTTATATTATAATGTAGTATAGTATAATGGTATCACGGTATATAGTATTTTTATTATATTATTATTATGGAGTTACCGCAGTCAGGGTCCATGGCTTTATATTATAATGTAGTATGATATAATGGTATCACGGTATATATTATTACATTATATTGTATTATGGAGTTACCATGATCAGGGTCCATGGCTTTATATTATAATGTAGTATAATTATAATGGTATCGGTATATAGTATTACATTATATTATTATTATTATGGAGTTACCATGATCAGGGTCCATGGCTTTTATATTATAATGTAGTATAGTATAAATAATTTATATGGTATATAGTATTACATTATATTATTATTATAGATTTTCGCTGATCAGGGGTCCATGGCTGTATAATGTAGTATAGTATAATGGTATACGGTATATAGTATTACATATTATTATGGAGTTACCCGCAGTCAGGGTCCATGGCTTTATATTATAATGTAGTATAATGGTATAATGGTATACGGTATATAGTATTACATTATATTATTATTATGGAGTTACCCGCAGTCAGGGTCCATGGCTTTATATTATAATGTAGTATAGTATAATGGTATATGGTATATAGTATTACATTATATTATTATTATGGAGTTACCCGCAGTCAGGGTCCATGGCTTTATATTATAATGTAGTATAGTATAATGGTATACGGTATATAGTATTACATTATATTATTATTATGGAGTTACCCGCAGTCAGGGTCCATGGCTTTATATTATAATGTAGTATAGTATAATGGTATACGGTATATAGTATTACATTATATTATTATTATGGAGTTACCCGCAGTCAGGGTCCATGGCTTTATATTATAATGTAGTATAGTATAATGGTATATGGTATATAGTATTACATTATATTATTATTATGGAGTTACCCGCAGTCAGGGTCCATGGCTTTATATTATAATGTAGTATAGTATAATGGTATATGGTATATAGTATTACATTATATTATTATTATGGAGTTACCCGCAGTCAGGGTCCATGGCTTTATATTATAATGTAGTATAGTATAATGGTATATGGTATATAGTATTACATTATATTATTATTATGGAGTTACCCGCAGTCAGGGTCCATGGCTTTATATTATAATGTAGTATAGTATAATGGTATATGGTATATAGTATTACATTATATTATTATTATGGAGTTACCCACAGTCAGGGTCCATGGCTTTATATTATAATGTAGTATAGTATAATGGTATATGGTATATAGTATTACATTATATTATTATTATGGAGTTACTCGCAGTCAGGGTCCATGGCTTTATATTATAATGTAGTATAGTATAATGGTATACGGTATATAGTATTACATTATATTATTATTATGGAGTTACCCGCAGTCAGGGTCCATGGCTTTATATTATAATGTAGTATAGTATAATGGTATATGGTATATAGTATTACATTATATTATTATTATGGAGTTACCCTATGTCAGGGTCCATGGCTTTATATTATAATGTAGTATAGCATAATGGTGGCACGTATATAGTAATACATTATATTATTATTATGGAGTTACCCAAGAAATAGGTCCATGGTTTTATATATTATAATGTAGTATAGTATAATGGTATACGGTATATATAGTATTACATTATATTATTATTATGGAGCAATTCAGTCAGGGTCCATGGCTTTATATTATAAATGTAGTATAGGCAATGTAGGCATGGTATATAGTATTACATTATATTATTATTATGGAGTTACCCGCAGTCCTGCTCCATGGTTTTATATTATAATGTAGTATAGTATAATGGTATACGGTATATAGTATTACATTATATTATTATTATGGAGTTACCCGCAGTCAGGGTCCATGGCTTTATATTATAATGTAGTATAGTATAATGGTATACGGTATATAGCATTACATTATATTATTATTATGGAGTTACCCGCAGTCCTGGTCCATGGCTTTATATTATAATGTAGTATAGTATAATGGTATACGGTATATAGTATTACATTATATTATTATTATGGAGTTACCCGCAGTCAGGGTCCATGGCTTTATATTATAATGTAGTATAGTATAATGGTATACGGTATATAGTATTACATTATATTAATATTATGGAGTTACCCGCAGTCAGGTCCATGGCTTTATATGCAGTATAGTATAATGGTATGGTATATAGTATTACATTATATTATTATTATGGAGTTACCCGCAGTCAGGGTCCATGGCTTTATATTATAATGTAGTATAGTATAATGGTATACGGTATATAGTATTACATTATATTATTATGGAGTTACCCGCAGTCAGGGTCCATGGCTTTATATTATAATGTAGTATAGTATAATGCATAATGTATGCTATAGTATTACATTATATTATTATTAAGTATATACCCAGTCAGGGTCCATGGCTTTATATTATAAATGTAGTATAGTATATAATGGTATACGTGTATATAGTATTACATTATATTATTATTATGGAGTTACCCGCAGTCAGGGTCCATGTATTTCTATATTATAATGTAGTATAGTATAATGGTATACTCTGTATATAGTATTACATTATATTATTATTATGGAGCTACCCTCAGAGTCAGGGTCCATGGTTTTATATTATAAATGTAGTAAGTAGTATAATGGTATACGGTATATAGTATTACATTATATTATTATTATGGAGTTACCCAGTCAGGGTCCATGGCTTTATATTATAATGTAGTATAGTATAATGGTATACGGTATATAGTATTACATTATATTATTATTATGGAGTTACCCACAGTCAGGGTCCATGGCTTTATATTATAATGTAGTATAGTATAATGGTATATGGTATATAGTATTACATTATATTATTATGGAGTTACCAGCAGTCAGGGTCCATGGCTTTATATTATAATGTAGTATAGTATAATGGTATACGGTATATAGTATTACATTATATTATTATTATGGAGTTACCCGCAGTCCTGCTCCATGGCTTTATATTATAATGTAGTATAGTATAATGGTATATGGTATATAGTATTACATTATATTATTATTATGGAGTTACCCGCAGTCAGGGTCCATGGCTTTATATTATAATGTAGTATAGTATAATGGTATAGGGTATATAGTATTACATTATATTATTATTATGGAGTTACCCGCAGTCAGGGTCCATGGCTTTATATTATAATGTAGTATAGTATAATGGTATACGGTATATAGCATTACATTATATTATTATTATGGAGTTACCCGCAGTCCTGCTCCATGGCTTTATATTATAATGTAGTATAGTATAATGGTATACGGTATATAGTATTACATTATATTATTATTATGGAGTTACCCGGAGTCACGGTCCATGGCTTTATATTATAATGTAGTATAGTATAATGGTATACGGTATATAGTATTACATTATATTATTATTATGGAGTTACCCGCAGTCCTGCTCCATGGCTTTATATTATAATGTAGTATAGTATAATGGTATATGGTATATAGTATTACATTATATTATTATTATGGAGTTATCCGCAGTCAGGGTCCATGGCTTTATATTATAATGTAGTATAGTATAATGGTATATGGTATATAGTATTACATTATATTATTATTATGGAGTTACCCGCAGTCACGGTCCATGGCTTTATATTATAATGTAGTATAGTATAATGGTATACGGTATATAGTATTACATTATATTATTATTATGGAGTTACCCGCAGTCAGGGTCCATGGTTTTATATTATAATGTAGTATAGTATAATGGTATACGGTATATAGTATTACATTATATTATTATTATGGAGTTACCCGCAGTCAGGGTCCATGGCTTTATATTATAATGAAGTATAGTATAATGGTATACGGTATATAGTATTACATTATATTATTATTATGGAGTTACCCGCAGTCAGGGTCCATGGCTTTATATTATAATGTAGTATAGTATAATGGTATACGGTATATAGTATTACATTATATTATTATGGAGTTACCCGCAGTCAGGGTCCATGGCTTTATATTATAATGTAGTATAGTATAATGGTATAAGGTATATAGTATTACATTATATTATTATTATGGAGTTACCCGCAGTCAGGGTCCATGGCTTTATATTATAATGTAGTATAGTATAATGGTATACGGTATATAGTATTACATTATATTATTATTATGGAGTTACCCGCAGTCAGCGTCCATGGCTTTATATTATAATGTAGTATAGTATAATGGTATACGGTATATAGTATTACATTATATTATTATTATGGAGTTACCCGCAGTCAGGGTCCATGGCTTTATATTATAATGTAGTATAGTATAATGGAATACGGTATATAGTATTACATTATATTATTATTATGGAGTTACCCGCAGTCCTGCTCCATGGTTTTATATTATAATGTAGTATAGTATAATGGTATACGGTATATAGTATTACATTATATTATTATTATGGAGTTACCCGCAGTCACGGTCCATGGCTTTATATTATAATGTAGTATAGTATAATGGTATACGGTATATAGTATTACATTATATTATTATTATGGAGTTACCCGCAGTCCTGCTCCATGGCTTTATATTATAATGTAGTATAGTATAATGGTATACGGTATATAGTATTACATTATATTATTATTATGGAGTTACCCGGAGTCACGGTCCATGGCTTTATATTATAATGTAGTATAGTATAATGGTATACGGTATAGAGTATTACATTATATTATTATTATGGAGTTACCCGCAGTCCTGGTCCATGGCTTTATATTATAATGTAGTATAGTATAATGGTATATGGTATATAGTATTACTTTATATTATTATTATGGAGTTACCCGCAGTCAGGGTCCATGGCTTTATATTATAATGTAGTATAGTATAATGGTATACGGTATATAGTATTACATTATATTATTATTATGGAGTTACCCACAGTCAGGGTCCATGGCTTTATATTATAATGTAGTATAGTATAATGGTATACGGTATATAGTATTACATTATATTATTATTATGGAGTTACCCGCAGTCAGGGTCCATGGTTTTATATTATAATGTAGTATAGTATAATGGTATACGGTATATAGTATTACATTATATTATTATTATGGAGTTACCCGCAGTCAGGGTCCATGGCTTTATATTATAATGTAGTATAGTATAATGGTATATGGTATATAGTATTACATTATATTATTATTATAGAGTTACCCGCAGTCAGGGTCCATGGCTTTATATTATAATGTAGTATAGTATAATGGTATACGGTATATAGTATTACATTATATTATTATTATGGAGTTACCCGCAGTCAGGGTCCATGGTTTTATATTATAATGTAGTATAGTATAATGGTATACGGTATATAGTATTACATTATATTATTATTATGGAGTTACCCGCAGTCCTGCTCCATGGCTTTATATTATAATGTAGTATAGTATAATGGTATATGGTATATAGTATTACATTATATTATTATTATGGAGTTATCCGCAGTCAGGGTCCATGGCTTTATATTATAATGTAGTATAGTATAATGGTATATGGTATATAGTATTACATTATATTATTATTATGGAGTTACCCGCAGTCCTGCTCCATGGCTTTATATTATAATGAAGTATAGTATAATGGTATATGGTATATAGTATTACATTATATTATTATTATGGAGTTACCCGCAGTCAGGGTCCATGGCTTTATATTATAATGTAGTATAGTATAATGTATACGAGTATAGTATTACATTATATTATTATTATTGAGTTACCAAGTATCAGGGTCCATGGTTTTATATTATAATGTAGTATAGTATAATGGTAGCAAGTATAGTATTACATTATATTATTATTATGGAGTTACCCGCGAGTCAGGGTCCACATGGCTTTATATTATAATGTAGTATAGTATAATGGTATATTTGTATAGTATTACATTATATTATTATTATGGAGTTACCCAGTCAGGTCCATGGTTTTATATTATAATGTAGCATAGTATAATGGTATATGGTATATAGTATTACATTATATTACATATGGAGTTACCCGCAGTCAGGGTCCATGGCTTTATATTATAATGTAGTATGGTATATGGTATATAGTATTACATTATATTATTATTATGGAGTTACCCGCAGTCAGGGTCCATGGCTTTATATTATAATGTAGTATAGTATAATGGTATATGCTATATAGTATTACATTATATTATTATTATGGAGTTACCCGCAGTCAGGGTCCATGGCTTTATATTATAATGTAGTATAGTATAATGGTATACGGTATATAGTATTACATTATATTATTATTATGGAGTTACCCGCAGTCAGGGTCCATGGCTTTATATTATAATGTAGAATAGTATAATGGTATACGGTATATAGTATTACATTATTATTATGGAGTTACCCGCAGTCAGGGTCCATGGCTTTATATTATAATGTAGTATAGTATAATGGTATACGGTATATAGTATTACATTATATTATTATTATGGAGTTACCCACAGTCAGGGTCCATGGCTTTATATTATAATGTAGTATAGTATAATGGTATATGGTATATAGTATTACATTATATTATTATTATGGAGTTACCCGCAGTCCTGGTCCATGGCTTTATATTATAATGTAGTATAGTATAATGGTATACGGTATATAGTATTACATTATATTATTATTATGGAGTTACCCGCAGTCCCGGTCCAGGTTTTATATTATAATGTAGTATAGTATAATGGTATACGTATATAGTATTACATTATATTATTATTATGGAGTTACCCGCAGTCAGGGTCCATGGCTTTATATTATAATGTACAATGGTATAATGGTATATAGTAATACATTATATTATATTATGAGTTACCCGCAGTCAGGGTCCATGGTTTATATTATAA
This sequence comes from Pelobates cultripes, assembly GCA_933207985.1. Classification (NCBI taxonomy): domain Eukaryota; kingdom Metazoa; phylum Chordata; class Amphibia; order Anura; family Pelobatidae; genus Pelobates; species Pelobates cultripes. The sequence goes on along the minus strand of OW240914.1, from coordinate 1,844,698 downwards.
TGTAGTATAGTATAAATGGTATAATGGTATATAGTAATACATTATACATATTATGGAGTTACCCGCAGTCAGGGTCCATGGCTTTATATTATAATGTAGTATAGTATAATGGTATATGCTATATAGTATTACATTATATTATTATTATGGAGTTACCCGCAGTCAGGGTCCATGGCTTTATATTATAATGTAGTATGGTATATGGTATATAGTATTACATTATATTATTATTATGGAGTTACCCGCAGTCAGGGTCCATGGCTTTATATTATAATGTAGTATAGTATAATGGTATATAGTATTACATTATATTATTATTATGGAGTTACCCGCAGTCAGGGTCCATGGCTTTATATTATAATGTAGTATAGTATAATGGTATATGGTATATAGTATTACATTATATTATTATTATGGAGTTACCCGCAGTCAGGGTCCATGGCTATATATTATAA
>OW240914.1:1734002-1844143 GCA_933207985.1 Pelobates cultripes | reverse complement strand
ATTATATATATATCACACGGTATATATATTATATATATATCACACAGTATATATATTATATATATATCACACGGTATATATATTATATATATATCACACGGTATATATATTATATATATATCACACAGTATATATATTATATATATATCACACAGTATATATATATTATATATATATATATATATATCACACAGTATATATATTATATATATATATATCACACAGTATATATATTATATATATATCACACGGTATATATATTATATATATATCACACAGTATATATATTATATATATATCACACGGTATATATATTATATATATATCACACAGTATATATATTATATATATATCACACAGTATATATATTATATATATATATATATATATATCACACAGTATATATATTATATATATATATATATCACACAGTATATATATTATATATATATCACACGGTATATATATTATATATATATCACACGGTATATATATTATATATATATCACACGGTATATATATTATATATATATCACACTGTATATATATTATATATATATCACACGGTATATATATTATATATATATCACACGGTATATATATTATATATATATCACACGGTATATATATTATATATATATATCACACGGTATATATATTATATATATATCACACAGTATATATATATATTATATATATATATATATCACACAGTATATATATTATATATATATCACACAGTATATATATTATATATATATCACACGGTATATATATTATATATATATCACACGGTATATATATTATATATATATCACACGGTATATATATTATATATATATATCACACGGTATATATATTATATATATATCACACAGTATATATATATATTATATATATATATATATCACACGGTATATATATTATATATATATCACACGGTATATATATTATATATATATCACACGGTATATATATTATATATATATCACACGGTATATATATTATATATATATCACACGGTATATATATTATATATATATCACACGGTATATATATTATATATATATCACACGGTATATATATTATATATATATCACACAGTATATATATTATATATATATCACACAGTATATATATTATATATATATCACACAGTATATATATTATATATATATCACACAGTATATATATTATATATATATCACACGGTATATATATTATATATATATCACACGGTATATATATTATATATATATCACACGGTATATATATTATATATATATCACACGGTATATATATTATATATATATATCACACGGTATATATATTATATATATATCACACAGTATATATATATATTATATATATATATATATCACACAGTATATATATTATATATATATCACACAGTATATATATTATATATATATCACACAGTATATATATTATATATATCACACAGTATATATATTATATATATCACACAGTATATATATTATATATATCACACAGTATATATATTATATATATATCACACAGTATATATATTATATATATATATATATATATCACACAGTATATATATTATATATATATATATCACACAGTATATATATTATATATATATCACACGGTATATATATTATATATATATCACACGGTATATATATTATATATATATCACACGGTATATATATTATATATATATCACACGGTATATATATTATATATATATATCACACGGTATATATATTATATATATATCACACAGTATATATATATATTATATATATATATATATCACACGGTATATATATTATATATATATCACACGGTATATATATTATATATATATCACACGGTATATATATTATATATATATCACACGGTATATATATTATATATATATATCACACGATATATATATTATATATATATCATTAATGGTATATACATTATATATATATCACACCTATATATACATATATATATCACAATTTGCTATATATTATATATATATCACACCTATATATATTATATATATATCACACAGTATATATATTATATATATATCACACGGTATATATATTATATATATATCACACGGTATATATATTATATATATATCACACGGTATATATATTATATATATATCACACGGTATATATATTATATATATATCACACGGTATATATATTATATATATATCACACGGTATATATATTATATATATATCACACGGTATATATATTATATATATATCACACGGTATATATATTATATATATATCACACAGTATATATATTATATATATATCACACGGTATATATATTATATATATATCACACAGTATATATATTATATATATATCACACAGTATATATATTATATATATCACACAGTATATATATTATATATATCACACAGTATATATATTATATATATATCACACGGTATATATATTATATATATATCACACAGTATATATATTATATATATATCACACAGTATATATATTATATATATCACACAGTATATATATTATATATATCACACAGTATATATATTATATATATCACACAGTATATATATTATATATATATCACACAGTATATATATTATATATATATATATATATCACAGTGTAATAATAATAAATAATAATAATAAAATTACAGGGACTCTGTCTGGGTATTTCTTGCGGATTTTCTCGCCCTCTGATCGCCGTTTCTCGAACGCATGTTCTTCCTTATAGACAAACTTCATGGCTGGCTGTCTGTCTGTCTCAGACCGGCTCTGCTCCTGTCACTGCCGAGACCTGGGGCCGGTAGGTGACCGGGGAGGAGGAGGAGGAGGAGCTGTCGGTAGGTGACCGGGGAGGAGGAGGAGGAGGAGCTGCTGTCGGTAGGTGACCGGGGAGGAGGAGGAGGAGCTGCTGTCGGTGTTTCCCTGTCGGTTCCTGTGACGGAGGCAGATAAACAGCCTGAGCCCCGCCCACTACTTCCGCACTGTGACTCCGCCCTCCGCACGGCGGCCATGATGCTGGAGCCTGGAGACACCAATACCAATACAGACAGCCATAACTGACCGTCCGTGTCCACCGGGAGCACCGGCCGCTGTTATACCCCGAAACCCGGTCTACAGACACAGGAACGGACAGTCTTCCCACACAGAGCCACAAACACGGGCTCCACAAACATGGCCGCCGCATGCACTCTGACAGAACTGCCAAACACGTCATCAGTCACATGACTCGGAACCACCTGCGTAACGGCTGGGCGGGGCTACAGAACTCATGGTATAACTTCCTCCCAGACAACCATAACCACAGCCAGGGGGGATATTATAACACGTGACATCACTGACAGAGTTATTATAAACTGTGACATCACTGACAGAGTTATTATAAACTGTGACATCACTGACAGAGTTATTATAAACTGTGACATCACTGACAGGGTAATTATACACTGTGACATCACTGACAGGATTATTATTAACTGTGACATCACTGACAGGATTATTATAAACTGCTATATCACTGCTAATAGAAACACTGACAGGATTATTATAAACTGCTATATCACTGCTAATAGAAACACTGACAGGATTATTATAAACTGCTATATAACTACTAATAGAAACACTGACAGGGTTATTATAAACTGTGACATCACTGACAGGATTATTATAAACTGCTATATAACTACTAATAGAAACACTGACAGGGTTATTATAAACTGCGATATCACTAGTAATAGAAACACTGACAGGATTATTATAAAATGTGATATCACTGCTAATAGAAACACTGACAGGATTATTATAAACGACGATATCACTGCTAATAGAAACACTGCCAGGATTATTATAAACTGTGACATCACTACTAATAGAAACACTGACAGGATTATTATAAACTGTGACATCACTACTAATAGAAACACTGACAGGATTATTATAAACTGTGACATTACTACTAATAGAAACACTGACAGGATTATTATAAACTGTGACACCACTGACAGGATTATTATAAACTGTGATATCACTGCTAATAGAAACACTGCCAGGATTATTATAAACTGTGATATCACTGCTAATAGAAACACTGACAGGATTATTATAAACTGCTATATCACTGGTAATAGAAACACTGACAGGATTATTATAAACTGTGACACCACTGACAGGATTATTATAAACTGTGATATCACTGCTAATAGAAACACTGCCAGGATTATTATAAACTGCTATATCACTGGTAATAGAAACACTGACAGGGTTATTATAAACTGCTATATCACTGACAGGATTATTATAAACTGCTATATCACTGGTAATAGAAACACTGACAGGGTTATTATAAACTGCTATATCACTGCCAGGATTATTATAAACTGCTATATCACTGACAGGATTATTATAAACTGCTATATCACTGGTAATAGAAACACTGACAGGGTTATTATAAACTGTGATATCACTGCTAATAGAAACACTGACAGGATTATTATAAACTGTGATATCACTGCTAATAGAAACACTGCCAGGATTATTATAAACTGCTATATCACTGCCAGGATTATTATAAACTGCTATATCACTGGTAATAGAAACACTGACAGGGTTATTATAAACTGCTATATCACTGCCAGGATTATTATAAACTGCTATATCACTGACAGGATTATTATAAACTGCTATATCACTGGTAATAGAAACACTGACAGGGTTATTATAAACTGTGATATCACTGCTAATAGAAACACTGACAGGGTTATTATAAACGGTGACATCACTACTAATAGAAACACTGACAGGATTATTATAAACTGCTATATCACTACTAATAGAAACACTGACAGGATTATTATAAAATGTGACATCACTGACAGGATTATTATAAACTGCTATATCACTACTAATAGAAACACTGACAGGGTTATTATAAACTACTATATCACTACTAATAGAAACACTGACAGGGTTATTATAAAATGTGACATCACTGACAGGATTATTATAAACTGCTATATCACTACTAATAGAAACACTGACAGGATTATTATAAACTGCTATATCACTACTAATAGAAACACTGACAGGGTTATTATAAACTGTGACATCACTACTAATAGAAACACTGACAGGATTATTATAAACTGTGATATCACTGCTAATAGAAACACTGACAGGGTTATTATAAACGGTGACATCACTACTAATAGAAACACTGACAGGATTATTATAAACTGCTATATCACTACTAATAGAAACACTGACAGGATTATTATAAAATGTGACATCACTGACAGGATTATTATAAACTGCTATATCACTACTAATAGAAACACTGACAGGGTTATTATAAACTACTATATCACTACTAATAGAAACACTGACAGGGTTATTATAAAATGTGACATCACTGACAGGATTATTATAAACTGCTATATCACTACTAATAGAAACACTGACAGGATTATTATAAACTGCTGTATCACTACTAATAGAAACACTGACAGGGTTATTATAAACTGTGACATCACTACTAATAGAAACACTGACAGGGTTATTATAAACTGTGATATCACTGCTAATAGAAACACTGCCAGGATTATTATAAACTGCTATATCACTGACAGGATTATTATAAACGGCTATATCACTGGTAATAGAAACACTGACAGGGTTATTATAAACTGTGATATCACTGCTAATAGAAACACTGACAGGATTATTATAAACCGCTATATCACTACTAATAGAAACACTGACAGGATTATTATAAACTGTAACATCACTGACAGGATTATTATAAACGGCTATATCACTGGTAATAGAAACACTGACAGGGTTATTATAAACTGTGATATCACTGCTAATAGAAACACTGACAGGATTATTGTAAACTGTGATATGAATGATAATAGAAACACTGACAGGATTATTATAAACTGCAATATCACTACTAATAAAAACACTGACAGGATTATTATTAACTGCAATATCGCTATTAACAGAAACACTGACAGAATTATTATAAATTGCGATATCGCTGCTAATAGAAACTCTGACAGGATTATTATAAACTGTGACATCACTGACAGGATTATTATAAACTACTATATCACTGCTAATAGAAACACTGACAGGATTATTATAAACTGCTATATCACTACTAATAGAAACACTGACAGGATTATTATAAACTGTGACATTACTACTAATAGAAACACTGACAGGATTATTATAAACTGTGACACCACTGACAGGATTATTATAAACTGTGATATCACTGCTAATAGAAACACTGACAGGATTATTATAAACTGTGATATCACTGCTAATAGAAACACTGACAGGGTTATTATAAACTGTGATATCACTGCTAATAGAAACACTGCCAGGATTATTATAAACGGCTATATCACTGCTAATAGAAACACTGACAGGATTATTATAAACTGTGACATCACTGAAAGAGTTATTATAAACTGTGACATCACTGGCAGGATTATTATAAACTGTGATATCGCTGCTAATAGAAACACTGACAGGGTTATTATCAACTGCGATATCACTACTAATAGAAACACTGAGAGGATTATTATAAACTGTGATATCACTACTAATAGAAACACTGACAGAGTTATTATAAACTGTGACATCACTGAAAGAGTTATTATAAACTGTGACATCACTGACAGGGTTATTATAAACTGCGATATCGCTGCTAATAGAAACACTGACAGGGTTATTATAAACTGCGATATCACTACTAATAGAAACACTGACAGGGTTATTATCAACTGCGATATCACTACTAATAGAAACACTGACAGGATTATTATAAACTGTGACATCACTTACAGGATTATTATAAACTGCGATATCACTGGTAGTAGAAACACTGACAGGATTGTTATAAACTGCTATATCACTACTAATAGAAACACTGACAGGGTTATTATAAACTGTGACATCACTTACAGGGTTATTATAAACTGTGACATCACTGACAGGATTATTATAAACTGCGATATCACTGCTAATAGAAACACTGACAGGATTATTATAAACTGTGACATCACTGACAGGATTATTATAAACTGCTATATCACTGCTAATAGAAACACTGACAGGATTATTATAAACTGCTATATAACTACTAATAGAAACACTGACAGGGTTATTATAAACTGCTATATAACTACTAATAGAAACACTGACAGGATTATTATAAACTGCTATATAACTACTAATAGAAACACTGACAGGGTTATTATAAACTGTGACATCACTGACAGGATTATTATAAACTGCTATATAACTACTAATAGAAACACTGACAGGATTATTATAAACTGCTATATAACTACTAATAGAAACACTGACAGGGTTATTATAAACTGCGATATCACTAGTAATAGAAACACTGACAGGATTATTATAAAATGTGATATCACTGCTAATAGAAACACTGACAGGATTATTATAAACTGCGATATCACTGCTAATAGAAACACTGACAGGATTATTATGAACTGCGATATCACTGCTAATAGAAACACTGACAGGATTATTATAAACTGTGACATCACTTACAGGATTATTATAAACTGCAATATCGCTATTAATAGAAACACTGACAGGATTATTATAAACTGCGATATCACTATTAATAGAAACACTGACAGGATTATTATAAACTGCAATATCACTACTAATAGAAACACTGACAGGATTATTATAAACTGTGAAATCACTTACAGGGTTATTATAAACTGTGACATCACTGACATGATTATTATAAACTGCGATATCGCTGCTAATAGAAACACTGACAGGATTATTATAAACTGCAATATCACTACTAATAGAAACACTGACAGGATTATTATAAACTGTGAAATCACTTACAGGGTTATTATAAACTGTGACATCACTTACAGGATTATTATAAACTGCAATATCGCTATTAATAGAAACACTGACAGGATTATTATAAACTGCGATATCACTATTAATAGAAACACTGACAGGATTATTATAAACTGTGAAATCACTTACAGGGTTATTATAAACTGTGACATCACTGACAGGATAATTATAAACTGCTATATCACTGCTAATAGAAACACTGACAGGATTATTATAAACTGCTATATCACTACTAATAGAAACACTGACAGGATTATTATAAACTGTGACATCACTACTAATTGAAACACTGACCGGATTATTATAAACTGTGACATCACTTACAGGATTATTATGAACTGCAATATCGCTATTAATAGAAACACTGACAGGATTATAAACTGCGATATCACTATTAATAGAAACACTGACAGGATTATTATAAACTGCTATATCACTGCTAATAGAAACACTGACAGGATTATTATGAACTGTGATATCACTGCTAATAGAAACACTGACAGGATTATTATAAACTGCTATATCACTACTAATAGAAACACTGACAGGGTTATTATAAACTGTGATATCACTGCTAATAGAAACACTGACACGATTATTATAAACTGTGATATCACTGCTAATAGAAACACTGTCAGGATTATTATAAACCGCTATATCACTACTAATAGAAACACTGACAGGATTATTATAAACTGTAACATCACTGACAGGATTATTATAAACGGCTATATCACTGGTAATAGAAACACTGACAGGGTTATTATAAACTGTGATATCACTGCTAATAGAAACACTGACAGGATTATTATAAACTGTGATATAACTACTAATAGAAACACTGACAGGGTTATTATAAACTGTGACATCACTGAAAGAGTTATTATAAACGGTGACATCACTGACAGGATTATTATAAACTGTGATATCACTGCTAATAGAAACACTGACAGGGTTATTATAAACTGCGATATCGCTGCTAATAGAAACACTGACAGGGTTATTATAAACTGCGATATCACTACTAATAGAAACACTGACAGGGTTATTATCATCTGCGATATCACTGCTAGTAGAAAGACTGACAGGATTATTATAAACTGCTATATCACTACTAATAGAAACACTGACAGGGTTATTATAAACTGTGACATCACTGACGGTTATTATAAACTGTGACATCACTGGCAGGATTATTATAAACTGCGATATCACTGCTAATAGAAACACTGACAGGATTATTATAAACTGTGATATCACTGCTAATAGAAACACTGACAGGATTATTATAAACTGCTATATAACTACTAATAGAAACACTGACAGGGTTATTATAAACTGCGATATCACTAGTAATAGAAACACTGACAGGATTATTATAAAATGTGATATCACTGCTAATAGAAACACTGACAGGATTATTATAAACTGTGACATCACTGCTAATAGAAACACTGACAGGATTATTATAAACTATGATATCACTGCTAATAGAAACACTGACAGGATTATTATAAACTGTGATATCACTGCTAATAGAAACACTGACAGGATTATTATAAACTGCAATATCACTACTAATAGAAACACTGACAGGATTATTATAAACTGTGACATCACTGACAGGGTTATTATAAACTGTGATATCACTGCTAATAGAAACACTGACAGGATTATTATAAACTGTGATATCACTGCTAATAGAAACACTGACAGGATTATTATAAACTGTGATATCACTGCTAATAGAAACACTGCCAGGATTATTATAAACTGCTATATCACTGACAGGATTATTATAAACTGCTATATCACTGGTAATAGAAACACTGACAGGGTTATTATAAACTGCTATATCACTGCCAGGATTATTATAAACTGCTATATCACTGACAGGATTATTATAAACTGCTATATCACTGGTAATAGAAACACTGACAGGGTTATTATAAACTGTGATATCACTGCTAATAGAAACACTGACACGATTATTATAAACTGTGACATCACTACTAATAGAAACACTGACAGGATTATTATAAACTGTGACACCACTGACAGGATTATTATAAACTGTGATATCACTGCTAATAGAAACACTGCCAGGATTATTATAAACTGCTATATCACTGACAGGATTATTATAAACTGCTATATCACTGGTAATAGAAACACTGACAGGGTTATTATAAACTGCTATATCACTGCCAGGATTATTATAAACTGCTATATCACTGACAGGATTATTATAAACTGCTATATCACTGGTAATAGAAACACTGACAGGGTTATTATAAACTGTGATATCACTGCTAATAGAAACACTGACAGGGTTATTATAAACGGTGACATCACTACTAATAGAAACACTGACAGGATTATTATAAACTGTGATATCACTGCTAATAGAAACACTGACAGGGTTATTATAAACGGTGACATCACTACTAATAGAAACACTGACAGGATTATTATAAACTGCTATATCACTACTAATAGAAACACTGACAGGATTATTATAAAATGTGACATCACTGACAGGATTATTATAAACTGCTATATCACTACTAATAGAAACACTGACAGGGTTATTATAAACTACTATATCACTACTAATAGAAACACTGACAGGGTTATTATAAAATGTGACATCACTGACAGGATTATTATAAACTGCTATATCACTACTAATAGAAACACTGACAGGATTATTATAAACTGCTATATCACTACTAATAGAAACACTGACAGGGTTATTATAAACTGTGACATCACTACTAATAGAAACACTGACAGGATTATTATAAACTGTGATATCACTGCTAATAGAAACACTGACAGGGTTATTATAAACGGTGACATCACTACTAATAGAAACACTGACAGGATTATTATAAACTGCTATATCACTACTAATAGAAACACTGACAGGATTATTATAAAATGTGACATCACTGACAGGATTATTATAAACTGCTATATCACTACTAATAGAAACACTGACAGGGTTATTATAAACTACTATATCACTACTAATAGAAACACTGACAGGGTTATTATAAAATGTGACATCACTGACAGGATTATTATAAACTGCTATATCACTACTAATAGAAACACTGACAGGATTATTATAAACTGCTGTATCACTACTAATAGAAACACTGACAGGGTTATTATAAACTGTGACATCACTACTAATAGAAACACTGACAGGGTTATTATAAACTGTGATATCACTGCTAATAGAAACACTGCCAGGATTATTATAAACTGCTATATCACTGACAGGATTATTATAAACGGCTATATCACTGGTAATAGAAACACTGACAGGGTTATTATAAACTGTGATATCACTGCTAATAGAAACACTGACAGGATTATTATAAACCGCTATATCACTACTAATAGAAACACTGACAGGATTATTATAAACTGTAACATCACTGACAGGATTATTATAAACGGCTATATCACTGGTAATAGAAACACTGACAGGGTTATTATAAACTGTGATATCACTGCTAATAGAAACACTGACAGGATTATTATAAACTGTGATATGAATGATAATAGAAACACTGACAGGATTATTATAAACTGCAATATCACTACTAATAAAAACACTGACAGGATTATTATTAACTGCAATATCGCTATTAACAGAAACACTGACAGAATTATTATAAATTGCGATATCGCTGCTAATAGAAACTCTGACAGGATTATTATAAACTGTGACATCACTGACAGGATTATTATAAACTACTATATCACTGCTAATAGAAACACTGACAGGATTATTATAAACTGCTATATCACTACTAATAGAAACACTGACAGGATTATTATAAACTGTGACATTACTACTAATAGAAACACTGACAGGATTATTATAAACTGTGACACCACTGACAGGATTATTATAAACTGTGATATCACTGCTAATAGAAACACTGCCAGGATTATTATAAACTGCTATATCACTACTAATAGAAACACTGACAGGATTATTATAAACTGTGATATCACTGCTAATAGAAACACTGACAGGGTTATTATAAACTGTGATATCACTGCTAATAGAAACACTGCCAGGATTATTATAAACGGCTATATCACTGCTAATAGAAACACTGACAGGATTATTATAAACTGTGACATCACTGAAAGAGTTATTATAAACTGTGACATCACTGGCAGGATTATTATAAACTGTGATATCGCTGCTAATAGAAACACTGACAGGGTTATTATCAACTGCGATATCACTACTAATAGAAACACTGAGAGGATTATTATAAACTGTGATATCACTACTAATAGAAACACTGACAGAGTTATTATAAACTGTGACATCACTGAAAGAGTTATTATAAACTGTGACATCACTGACAGGGTTATTATAAACTGCGATATCGCTGCTAATAGAAACACTGACAGGGTTATTATAAACTGCGATATCACTACTAATAGAAACACTGACAGGGTTATTATCAACTGCGATATCACTACTAATAGAAACACTGACAGGATTATTATAAACTGTGACATCACTTACAGGATTATTATAAACTGCGATATCACTGCTAGTAGAAACACTGACAGGATTGTTATAAACTGCTATATCACTACTAATAGAAACACTGACAGGGTTATTATAAACTGTGACATCACTTACAGGGTTATTATAAACTGTGACATCACTGACAGGATTATTATAAACTGCGATATCGCTGCTAATAGAAACACTGACAGGATTATTATAAACTGTGACATCACTGACAGGATTATTATAAACTGCTATATCACTGCTAATAGAAACACTGACAGGATTATTATAAACTGCTATATAACTACTAATAGAAACACTGACAGGGTTATTATAAACTGCTATATAACTACTAATAGAAACACTGACAGGATTATTATAAACTGCTATATAACTACTAATAGAAACACTGACAGGGTTATTATAAACTGTGACATCACTGACAGGATTATTATAAACTGCTATATAACTACTAATAGAAACACTGACAGGATTATTATAAACTGCTATATAACTACTAATAGAAACACTGACAGGGTTATTATAAACTGCGATATCACTAGTAATAGAAACACTGACAGGATTATTATAAAATGTGATATCACTGCTAATAGAAACACTGACAGGATTATTATAAACTGCGATATCACTGCTAATAGAAACACTGACAGGATTATTATGAACTGCGATATCACTGCTAATAGAAACACTGACAGGATTATTATAAACTGTGACATCACTTACAGGATTATTATAAACTGCAATATCGCTATTAATAGAAACACTGACAGGATTATTATAAACTGCGATATCACTATTAATAGAAACACTGACAGGATTATTATAAACTGCAATATCACTACTAATAGAAACACTGACAGGATTATTATAAACTGTGAAATCACTTACAGGGTTATTATAAACTTTGACATCACTGACATGATTATTATAAACTGCGATATCGCTGCTAATAGAAACACTGACAGGATTATTATAAACTGCAATATCACTACTAATAGAAACACTGACAGGATTATTATAAACTGTGAAATCACTTACAGGGTTATTATAAACTGTGACATCACTTACAGGATTATTATAAACTGCAATATCGCTATTAATAGAAACACTGACAGGATTATTATAAACTGCGATATCACTATTAATAGAAACACTGACAGGATTATTATAAACTGTGAAATCACTTACAGGGTTATTATAAACTGTGACATCACTGACAGGATAATTATAAACTGCTATATCACTGCTAATAGAAACACTGACAGGATTATTATAAACTGCTATATCACTACTAATAGAAACACTGACAGGATTATTATAAACTGTGACATCACTACTAATTGAAACACTGACAGGATTATTATAAACTGTGACATCACTTACAGGATTATTATGAACTGCAATATCGCTATTAATAGAAACACTGACAGGATTATAAACTGCGATATCACTATTAATAGAAACACTGACAGGATTATTATAAACTGCTATATCACTGCTAATAGAAACACTGACAGGATTATTATGAACTGTGATATCACTGCTAATAGAAACACTGACAGGATTATTATAAACTGCTATATCACTACTAATAGAAACACTGACAGGGTTATTATAAACTGTGATATCACTGCTAATAGAAACACTGACACGATTATAAACTGTGATATCACTGCTAATAGAAACACTGTCAGGATTATTATAAACCGCTATATCACTACTAATAGAAACACTGACAGGATTATTATAAACTGTAACATCACTGACAGGATTATTATAAACGGCTATATCACTGGTAATAGAAACACTGACAGGGTTATTATAAACTGTGATATCACTGCTAATAGAAACACTGACAGGATTATTATAAACTGTGATATAACTACTAATAGAAACACTGACAGGGTTATTATAAACTGTGACATCACTGAAAGAGTTATTATAAACGGTGACATCACTGACAGGATTATTATAAACTGTGATATCACTGCTAATAGAAACACTGACAGGGTTATTATAAACTGCGATATCGCTGCTAATAGAAACACTGACAGGGTTATTATAAACTGCGATATCACTACTAATAGAAACACTGACAGGGTTATTATCATCTGCGATATCACTGCTAGTAGAAAGACTGACAGGATTATTATAAACTGCTATATCACTACTAATAGAAACACTGACAGGGTTATTATAAACTGTGACATCACTGACGGTTATTATAAACTGTGACATCACTGGCAGGATTATTATAAACTGCGATATCACTGCTAATAGAAACACTGACAGGATTATTATAAACTGTGATATCACTGCTAATAGAAACACTGACAGGATTATTATAAACTGCTATATAACTACTAATAGAAACACTGACAGGGTTATTATAAACTGCGATATCACTAGTAATAGAAACACTGACAGGATTATTATAAAATGTGATATCACTGCTAATAGAAACACTGACAGGATTATTATAAACTGTGACATCACTGCTAATAGAAACACTGACAGGATTATTATAAACTATGATATCACTGCTAATAGAAACACTGACAGGATTATTATAAACTGTGATATCACTGCTAATAGAAACACTGACAGGATTATTATAAACTGCAATATCACTACTAATAGAAACACTGACAGGATTATTATAAACTGTGACATCACTGACAGGGTTATTATAAACTGTGATATCACTGCTAATAGAAACACTGACAGGATTATTATAAACTGTGATATCACTGCTAATAGAAACACTGACAGGATTATTATAAACTGTGATATCACTGCTAATAGAAACACTGACAGGGTTATTATAAACTGTGATATCACTGCTAATAGAAACACTGACAGGATTATTATAAACTGTGATATAACTACTAATAGAAACACTGACAGGGTTATTATAAACTGTGACATCACTGAAAGAGTTATTATAAACTGTGACATCACTGGCAGGATTATTATAAACTGTGATATCGCTGCTAATAGAAACACTGACAGAGTTATTATAAACTGTGACATCACTGACAGGATTATTATAAACTGTGATATCACTGCTAATAGAAACACTGACAGGGTTATTATAAACTGCGATATCGCTGCTAATAGAATCACTGACAGGGTTATTATAAACTGCGATATCACTACTAATAGAAACACTGACAGGGTTATTATCAACTGCGATATCACTGCTAGTAGAAAAACTGACAGGATTATTATAAACTGTGACATCACTGACGGTTATTATAAACTGTGACATCACTGGCAGGATTATTACAAACTGCGATATCACTGCTAATAGAAACACTGACAGGATTATTATAAACTGCTATATAACTACTAATAGAAACACTGACAGGATTATTATAAACTGCTATATAACTACTAATAGAAACACTGACAGGGTTATTATAAACTGCGATATCACTAGTAATAGAAACACTGACAGGATTATTATAAAATGTGATATCACTGCTGTGACAGATTCATCTGCATTGTTGGTTCGTCTGTTTCCCTTTGTTCGCGGAATTGCCTGTTCATATACCCCCGTTCGTGTATTTGCAAAATGCCGATTGAAACTACCGAACGAACGGCCACCCAGGAGAGGAGTGTGCTGTTGGTTAACCTCTTGGCCCCAATTAGAACGTTGTGGTTAACCGCAGACACCTCTCCATTCCATTCGTACGGGTGGTCGTCGTTCGCATGTCGACCACGAGGCAGCGGCCATTTTGGGACATACGAACACAGAGCGGTGTTCGGTACAAACTGTATGGACCTAAAAACGGACACTTAAACTACCGAACACCGCTGAAAAGCTGCTGCCTACCTTCCTTTTCGACAAGGCATGCAAACGTCGGTCGTTCGGGAGTTTTGTTCAGTCGTATGGACTTTTACCCCGACAGCCATCCCATGGAGTCATTCGTATCCCGTAGGACTGGTGAAAGACTTTGACTCCATGGCGATTCGACTAGATACATCGGATCTGAGCGCTATTCGGTGAAAACATGCCCTCAGATCCAGGCTGTCTGGGGATACGTTACACGAACCATATGCATTCGGTATTTCTGTAGTTGTGTATTTTAATGTCCTTTTGTCACTGTAATTTAACATGGCGATGGTCTCTACCTTGGGAGATAATTAGGTTTCTTCACCAATTATCTCCAAGGTAAAGAAGACGGAATTATGGGCAAGATGGGAAGGGCTATTATTGAAGCCACTGCGATTGGCTACTGTACAATATGTGTTACAGTCTTCCACAAGGTCCCCTCGGGGAGTGTCCACCTTGTGGAGACCTGCATAAATACCGGGCAGGTAGCCCCCATTAAACAGATCTTCATTTGACCCTCAAGACGGAGCTTGGTCTCGTTTGTGGGGGAATTATTATTGGGACAGCGCCTTCGTTATTTCTAGCTGTGGAAGGCGTTCGACTGTTTGGCTGATCGGGAGTTGCCGTGTTCGCGGACTTCGTTCAGGAGTTTGGCGATCGGCTGGATTTAAACCTGCATTTCTGGAGAAGGGGATTATTGCCTAAACGGCGGCTTCATCTACCCGACGGTACGTGTCGTAACAATTGGTGGCAAGCGACGGGATGAATCCTACAGCCCAGAAGGCCAGCTACACATCCCAGGTTGGAAATGCAGTATGAGGAGTTAAGGCGTGCTACCCTTAAAGATATATTGGAACGCAGAGGACGATCAGCGAGTAATCTCAAGAAAAGAGAGATTATTGCCATACTATTGGAAATGGATGCAGCACAGGGAACGGGAAGAGCTGATGTGCCTGGCATACTGGAGTTAACACCCGAGGAGATACAGTTTAACCGGGCAGTTCAGATCAGGCTGGCACATTTTGGCCCCAACCCCGCAGCAGATATTGTGGTGCAAGTGCAAGCGGCAGTAGCAGCACAACAGGCGCTTCAAGGAAGAGGCGCTGCAGCAGCTGAGGTACCGTTTAATAATAATGGAAGGAGAAAAGTACCTTTTGCTGCATTTCGGAACTTTGTAGAAGCCGAAGGAGAAATTGATGGGTTCCTGGCGGACTTTGAAAGGCAATGTGCCTTGCACCAGGTACCCGCAGGAGAATGGGTCCCCATCCTCTCTGGGAAGTTATCCGGCCGGGCCAGTGAGGCGTTTCGGGCCATCCCAGAGGAGGAACTTACCAGCTACAGGGCAGTGAAAGATGCCCTTTTGGCCAGATACGCTGTGACCCCTGAGGCATACCGGCGGCGATTCCGGGACACTAACAAGCAGGCTGGTGATTCTTATGTTGAGTGGGCATGCCGAGTACACCGCACCGCAGCCCACTGGATGGCAGGGTGCCAAGCGGTAACTGGGGAAGAGGTGCTGCAAGTATTTTTGTTGGAGCACTGTTTTGACCGCTTACCTGTAGGAGTCAGAGAGTGGGTTAGGGACCGCAAACCCGCTACCTTGCCCGAAGCTGCTCGTCTGGCTGATGAGTACACTGATGCCAGGAAACTGGACCAGACAGCAGCCAAGGTCCCTACCCGAGTGGAGTACAAACCAGCAGCCCCTCCAACCTCTGCAGTGTATCAACACCCAGCACAACGCACCCCCACCATGCCAACAGCGAACAATTACGTTCAGCCAGCCCGATTCAACGCCCTTGATTATTCACAGCCGATCCGTTGCTATGGGTGTAAGCAGTTGGGGCACAAGCGACCCGAGTGCCCATTAAACAATTCGAACCAAGCACAGTCGTGGAGAAGACCAGCCGGCGGAAATCAGCAGCCACCCCCACCTTCCGCTCACTGTCTTGAGCAGGAGGAATTTTGGGGTATATTACACGAGGCGGATCCAGTACAAGCAGCGCAGCAGGATAACCGCCAACAGCACAGGCAGACCGTTAAACTAAATGGCAAAGCGGTAACTGGTCTGAGAGACACCGGAGCCACTATGACCTTGCTCCAGAAGAACCTTGTGTCCGAACACCAGCACACTGGAGATACTGTGGCAGTGAGGGTGGCGGGAGGTGCAGTGTTCCGCTTACCGGTTGCCCGGGTTCACTTGGATTGGGGGGTGGGCTCTGGACACGTGAATGTGGGGGTCATGAAAGACTTACCGGCTGATGTTTTGCTTGGGAACGACTTGGCCCCTTTGGTGTCCGCCTATGCTCCAATGGGACCTGCCGCTATCAACCCAGTGACTACCCGTGCCCAGACCCGTGCTGCTGGAACCAGCCCACCTGCTGCTGAGACCCAGGTAAGGACCGAGTCCCCGACTGGTACCCTAGGACCGACCTTTGTTAACTGGGACTCCCCAGAGGAGTTTGGGAGGGAAACTCAGACAGACTCGACCCTCCAGAAGTATAGGGACAGAGCGGATACTGGAGAGGAAGGATTAGATGGAGAACGGTATGAGTGGGTGGGGGACAGGTTATATAGGATCCCCAAGCTTTCCCCGAAGAGTGTTGCCCCTCCGCCGAATCGACAGCTGGTAGTGCCCGCGAAATACCGGCAGGAGATTCTGCGGATAGGGCATGATGTTCCGTTAGCTGGACATCTAGGTTCCCGCCGCACAGCCTATAGGATCATGCAGAACTTTTTTTGGCCAAACTTCAATCAGGCTGTGCGGACATACTGCAGTACGTGTGACACATGTCAACGGATAGGAAAGCGGGGGGACCACCCAAGAGCTAGGCTTATGTCTATGCCTATCATTGGGGAGCCCTTTGCCCGCATAGCCGTTGACATTGTGGGTCCACTGGCCAGGGCTAGTCCATCCGGTAAGAAATATATTCTCACCGTGGTGGATTATGCCACTCGCTATCCAGAGGCAGTAGCGCTGTCTAATATAGAGGCAGAGACAGTTGCTGATGCCCTGGTTAGGATTTTTACCAGAGTCGGGTTCCCTCAAGAGATTCTCTCTGACCAGGGAACCCAATTCACCGCTGTGCTCACCCAGCAACTGTGGAAGGTGTGCGGTATTAAACCGCTGCTTAGCTCACCTTACCATCCACAGACTAACGGTCTCTGCGAGCGATTTAATGGCACCCTCAAACAGATGCTGAGGACCTTTTCTGACACTTGCAGAGACTGGGAGCGATTCCTGCCTCATCTGTTGTTTGCCTACAGAGAGGTGCCCCAGGAATCTACTGGGTTCTCCCCCTTTGAGTTGCTATATGGGAGAAGGGTCCGCGGACCCCTAGATCTCATTAGAGGCCACTGGGAGGGGGAGACAGAGCAGGAAGGGACCCCCATAGTGCCATATGTTCTGGAACTCCGGGACCGCATGGAGAAACTGTCCCTAATGGTAAGGGAGAATCTCCAGGTGGCTCAGGGGAGACAGAAGAGGTGGTACGATCGGGGTGCCCGACAGCGAGTTTTCCAGGTTGGGCAGAAGGTACTAGTGCTCAAACCTGTGAAGGCGAACAAGATGCAGGCATCTTGGCAGGGCCCGTATAAGGTGTTAGCACAGATATGTGATACTACCTACCTTATAGCCAGCTGTTCAGATGAAAGGATCCAGCGATCCTTCCATGTGAACATGCTAAAGGAGTATCAGGAGAGACCGGAGAATGTCGCTGCAGTATGTGCCCCTGCTGCAGATGATACAGAAAGTTTACCCTTGCCAGACCTGTTAGAGAGGGACCCCCAGACGGATCTTACTAGCCTAGTACAGCTAGGGGACAGATTGAGCGCTACCGAGAAGGGCCAGGCAAGACAGCTTTTGTGGGAGAAGCAGGCGACCTTCTCCCAAGAACCTGGTTACACTACCCTAGCTGTACACAAGGTAGAAACCCCTGGACAGAACCCCCTGCGACAACCCCCTTACCGTATCCCTGAAGCAGTCCGGGAAGGAATGCGGAAAGAGATACAGGAGATGACCCAGCTGGGGGTCATCGAACACTCCGATAGCCCTTGGGCCTCGCCTGTAGTCCTGGTGCCCAAGAAGGATGGGACCACCCGATTCTGTGTGGACTACAGGCGTCTCAATGAGCGGACCACCACTGACGCCTACCCGATGCCCCGGGTAGACGAATTGTTAGATCGCATTGCCAGGGGACGCTATCTGACCACCATAGACCTGTGCAAAGGCTACTGGCAGATTCCCCTGGCCGAGGATGCTATCCCCAAGTCGGCCTTCGTCACCCCATTTGGCCTGTACCAATTTAAGGTCATGCCATTTGGGATGAAGAATGCCCCGGCTACCTTCCAGCGCATGGTGGATAGACTTCTTGATGGATTCCAGGAATTTGCTTGTGCATACCTGGATGACATTGCGATCTACAGTGAGTCCTGGGAAGAACACCTAGTACATGTAGGGGTAGTGCTGGACAAGATTCGGGCCGCTGGCCTGACATTGAAGCCAGAGAAGTGCCATTTAGGCATGGCTGAAGTGCAGTACCTGGGTCACAGAGTAGGGTGTGGGAGCCAGAGACCAGAGCCAGCCAAGATAGAGGCAGTTGCCAACTGGCCCACACCTATCACCAAGACCCAGGTGTTAGCCTTCCTAGGGACAGCAGGGTACTATAGACGCTTCGTCCCCGACTACAGCTCTATTGCTAAACCCCTGACTGACTTGACCAAGAAAAATCTTCCTAAGCAGGTCCTGTGGTCTCCGGCTTGTGAAGCTGCGTTCCAAGCACTCAAACATGCTCTTGTGAATGCCCCTGTCCTGGCTGCCCCAGTCCCTAACAAACGTTTTCTCGTCCATACAGATGCTTCCATGTATGGACTGGGGGCTGTGCTGAGCCAGGTCGGGGAAGATGGAGGAGAGCACCCTGTCGCATATCTCAGCAGAAAGTTGTTACCCAGAGAAGTGAGTTATGCGGCAGTGGAGAAGGAATGTTTGGCCCTGGTGTGGGCATTGAAGAAGCTAAGCCCGTATTTATATGGACAGGAATTTTCCCTTGTGACGGACCACAATCCCCTTGTCTGGCTTAACCGGGTCTCTGGAGACAATGGCAGACTGCTGAGGTGGAGTTTAGCACTACAGCCATATAACTTCACCATCACTTATCGACCCGGCAAGCAGAATGGGAACGCAGATGGATTGTCCAGGCAAACCGACATCCTCACCCCATCTTAGTCCGGTCATCCCCACGTTGACCCGCTAAAGGGTCAAGCCTGGTCTGCCGGAGTGTCCCACAAGGGGGGAGCCGTGTGACAGATTCATCTGTATTGCTGGTTCGTCTGTTTCCCTTTGTTCGCTGAATTGCCTGTTCATATAACCCCGTTCGTGTAATTTGCAAACTACCGATTGAAACTACCGAACGAACGACCACCCAGGAGAGGAGTGTGCTGCTGGTTAACCTCTTGGCCCCAATTAGAACGTTGTGGTTAACCGCAGACACCTCTCCATTCCATTCGTCCGGGTGGTCGTCGTTCGCATGTCGACCACGAGGCAGCGGCCATTTTGGGACATACGAACACTGTATGGACCTAAAAACGGACACTTAAACTACCGAACACCGCTGAAAAGCTGCTGCCTACCTTCCTTTTCGACAAGGCATGCGAACGTCGGTCGTTCGGGAGTTTTGTTCAGTCGTATGGACTTTTACCCCGACAGCCATCCCATGGAGTCATTCGTATACCGAAGGACTGGTGAAAGACTTTGACTCCATGGCGATTCGACTAGATACATCGGATCTGAGCGCTATTCGGTGAAAACATGCCCTCAGATCCAGGCTGTCTGGGGATACGTTACACGAACCATATGCATTCGGTATTTCTGTAGTTGTGTATTTTAATGTCCTTTTGTCACTGTAATTTAAGATGGCGATGGTCTCTACCTTGGGAGATAATTAGGTTTCTTCACCAATTATCTCCAAGGTAAAGAAGACGGAATTATGGGCAAGATGGGAAGGGCTATTATTGAAGCCACTGCGATTGGCTACTGTACAATATGTGTTACAGTCTTCCACAAGGTCCCCTCGGGGAGTGTCCACCTTGTGGAGACCTGCATAAATACCGGGCAGGTAGCCCCCATTAAACAGATCTTCATTTGACCCTCAAGACGGAGCTTGGTCTCGTTTGTGGGGGGAATTATTATTGGGACAGCGCTTTCGTTATTTCTAGCTGTGGAAGGCGTTCGACTGTTTGGCTGATCGGGAGTTGCCGTGTTCGCGGACTTCGTTCAGGAGTTTGGCGATCGGCTGGATTTAAACCTGCATTTCTGGAGAAGGGGATTATTGCCTAAACGGCGGCTTCATCTACCCGACGGTACGTGTCGTAACAACTGCTAATAGAAACACTGACAGGATTATTATAAACTGTGACATCACTGCTAATAGAAACACTGACAGGATTATTATAAACTGTGATATCACTGCTAATAGAAACACTGACAGGATTATTATAAACTGTGATATCACTACTAATAGAAACACTGACAGGATTATTATAAACTATGACATCACTTACAGGGTTATTATAAACTGTGACATCACTGACATGATTATTATAAACTGCGATATCGCTATTAATAGAAACACTGACAGGATTATTATAAACTGCGATATCACTATTAATAGAAACACTGACAGGATTATTATAAACTGCAATATCACTACTAATAGAAACACTGACAGGATTATTATAAACTGTGAAATCACTTACAGGGTTATTATAAACTGTGACATCACTGACAGGATAATTATAAACTGCTATATCACTGCTAATAGAAACACTGACGGGATTATTATGAACTGCTATATCACTACTAATAGAAACACTGACAGGGTTATTATAAACTGTGACATCACTACTAATTGAAACACTGACAGGATTATTATAAACTGTGACATCACTTACAGGATTATTATAAACTGCAATATCGCTATTAATAGAAACACTGACAGGATTATAAACTGCGATATCACTATTAATAGAAACACTGACAGGATTATTATAAACTGCTATATCACTGCTAATAGAAACACTGACAGGATTATTATAAACTGTGATATCACTGCTAATAGAAACACTGACAGGATTATTATAAACTGCTATATTACTACTAATAGAAACACTGACAGGGTTATTATAAACTGTGATATCACTGCTAATAGAAACACTGTCAGGATTATTATAAACCGCTATATCACTACTAATAGAAACACTGACAGGATTATTATAAACTGTAACATCACTGACAGGATTATTATAAACGGCTATATCACTGGTAATAGAAACACTGACAGGATTATTATAAACTGTGATATGAATGATAATAGAAACACTGACAGGATTATTATAAACTGCAATATCACTACTAATAAAAACACTGACAGGATTATTATAAACTGTGACATCACTGACAGGATTATTATTAACTGCAATATCGCTATTAACAGAAACACTGACAGAATTATTATAAATTGCGATATCGCTGCTAATAGAAACTCTGACAGGATTATTATAAACTGTGACATCACTGACAGGATTATTATAAACTACTATATCACTGCTAATAGAAACACTGCCAGGATTATTATAAACTGCTATATCACTACTAATAGAAACACTGACAGGGTTATTATAAACGGTGACATCACTACTAATAGAAACACTGCCAGGATTATTATAAACTGTGACATTACTACTAATAGAAACACTGCCAGGATTATTATAAACGGCTATATCACTGCTAATAGAAACACTGACAGGGTTATTATAAACTGTGATATCACTGCTAATAGAAACACTGCCAGGATTATTATAAACGGCTATATCACTGCTAATAGAAACACTGACAGGATTATTATAAACTGTGATATCACTGCTAATAGAAACACTGACAGGATTATTATAAACTGCTATATCACTACTAATAGAAACACTGACAGGGTTATTATAAACTGTGATATCACTGCTAATAGAAACACTGACACGATTATTATAAACTGTGATATCACTGCTAATAGAAACACTGTCAGGATTATTATAAACCGCTATATCACTACTAATAGAAACACTGACAGGATTATTATAAACTGTAACATCACTGACAGGATTATTATAAACGGCTATATCACTGGTAATAGAAACACTGACAGGGTTATTATAAACTGTGATATCACTGCTAATAGAAACACTGACAGGATTATTATAAACTGTGATATGAATGATAATAGAAACACTGACAGGATTATTATAAACTGCAATATCACTACTAATAAAAACACTGACAGGATTATTATTAACTGCAATATCGCTATTAACAGAAACACTGACAGGATTATTATAAACTACTATATCACTGCTAATAGAAACACTGACAGGATTATTATAAACTGCTATATCACTACTAATAGAAACACTGACAGGGTTATTATAAACGGTGACATCACTACTAATAGAAACACTGACAGGATTATTATAAACTGTGACATTACTACTAATAGAAACACTGACAGGATTATTATAAACTGTGACACCACTGACAGGATTATTATAAACTGTGATATCACTGCTAATAGAAACACTGCCAGGATTATTATAAACTGCTATATCACTACTAATAGAAACACTGACAGGATTATTATAAACTGTGATATCACTGCTAATAGAAACACTGTCAGGATTATTATAAACCGCTATATCACTACTAATAGAAACACTGACAGGATTATTATAAACTGTAACATCACTGACAGGATTATTATAAACGGCTATATCACTGGTAATAGAAACACTGACAGGGTTATTATAAACTGTGATATCACTGCTAATAGAAACACTGACAGGATTATTATAAACTGTGATATGAATGATAATAGAAACACTGACAGGATTATTATAAACTGCAATATCACTACTAATAAAAACACTGACAGGATTATTATAAACTGTGACATCACTGACAGGATTATTATTAACTGCAATATCGCTATTAACAGAAACACTGACAGAATTATTATAAATTGCGATATCGCTGCTAATAGAAACTCTGACAGGATTATTATAAACTGTGACATCACTGACAGGATTATTATAAACTACTATATCACTGCTAATAGAAACACTGCCAGGATTATTATAAACTGCTATATCACTACTAATAGAAACACTGACAGGGTTATTATAAACGGTGACATCACTACTAATAGAAACACTGCCAGGATTATTATAAACTGTGACATTACTACTAATAGAAACACTGCCAGGATTATTATAAACGGCTATATCACTGCTAATAGAAACACTGACAGGGTTATTATAAACTGTGATATCACTGCTAATAGAAACACTGCCAGGATTATTATAAACGGCTATATCACTGCTAATAGAAACACTGACAGGATTATTATAAACTGTGATATCACTGCTAATAGAAACACTGACAGGATTATTATAAACTGCAATATCACTACTAATAGAAACACTGACAGGGTTATTATAAACTGTGATATCACTGCTAATAGAAACACTGACACGATTATTATAAACTGCTATATCACTACTAATAGAAACACTGACAGGATTATTATAAACTGTGATATCACTGCTAATAGAAACACTGACAGGGTTATTATAAACTGTGATATCACTGCTAATAGAAACACTGCCAGGATTATTATAAACGGCTATATCACTGCTAATAGAAACACTGACAGGATTATTATAAACTGTGACATCACTGAAAGAGTTATTATAAACTGTGACATCACTGGCAGGATTATTATAAACTGTGATATCGCTGCTAATAGAAACACTGACAGGGTTATTATCAACTGCGATATCACTACTAATAGAAACACTGAGAGGATTATTATAAACTGTGATATCACTACTAATAGAAACACTGACAGAGTTATTATAAACTGTGACATCACTGAAAGAGTTATTATAAACTGTGACATCACTGACAGGATTATTATAAACTGTGATATCACTGCTAATAGAAACACTGACAGGGTTATTATAAACTGCGATATCGCTGCTAATAGAAACACTGACAGGGTTATTATAAACTGCGATATCACTACTAATAGAAACACTGACAGGGTTATTATCAACTGCGATATCACTACTAATAGAAACACTGACAGGATTATTATAAACTGTGACATCACTTACAGGATTATTATAAACTGCGATATCACTGCTAGTAGAAACACTGACAGGATTGTTATAAACTGTGACATCACTTACAGGATTATTATAAACTGCGATATCACTGCTAGTAGAAACACTGACAGGATTATTATAAACTGCTATATCACTACTAATAAAAACACTGACAGGGTTATTATAAACTGTGACATCACTTACAGGGTTATTATAAACTGTGACATCACTGACAGGATTATTATAAACTGCGATATCGCTGCTAATAGAAACACTGACAGGATTATTATAAACTGCTATATCACTGCTAATAGAAACACTGACAGGATTATTATAAACTGCTATATAACTACTAATAGAAACACTGACAGGGTTATTATAAACTGTGACATCACTGACAGGATTATTATAAACTGCTATATAACTACTAATAGAAACACTGACAGGATTATTATAAACTGCTATATAACTACTAATAGAAACACTGACAGGGTTATTATAAACTGCGATATCACTAGTAATAGAAACACTGACAGGATTATTATAAAATGTGATATCACTGCTAATAGAAACACTGACAGGATTATTATAAACTGCGATATCACTGCTAATAGAAACACTGACAGGATTATTATGAACTGCGATATCACTGCTAATAGAAACACTGACAGGATTATTATAAACTGTGACATCACTGACAGGATTATTATAAACGACGATATCACTGCTAATAGAAACACTGACAGGATTATTATAAACTGCTGATATCACTGCTAATAGAAACACTGACAGGATTATTATAAACTGTGACATCACTTACAGGATTATTATAAACTGCAATATCGCTATTAATAGAAACACTGACAGGATTATTATAAACTGCGATATCACTATTAATAGAAACACTGACAGGATTATTATAAACTGCAATATCACTACTAATAGAAACACTGACAGGATTATTATAAACTGTGAAATCACTTACAGGGTTATTATAAACTGTGACATCACTGACATGATTATTATAAACTGCGATATCGCTGCTAATAGAAACACTGACAGGATTATTATAAACTGCAATATCACTACTAATAGAAACACTGACAGGATTATTATAAACTGTGAAATCACTTACAGGGTTATTATAAACTGTGACATCACTTACAGGATTATTATAAACTGCAATATCGCTATTAATAGAAACACTGACAGGATTATTATAAACTGCGATAGAAACACTGACACTGCAATATCACTACTAATAGAAACACTGACAGGATTATTATAAACTGTGAAATCACTTACAGGGTTATTATAAACTGTGACATCACTGACAGGATAATTATAAACTGCTATATCACTGCTAATAGAAACACTGACAGGATTATTATAAACTGCTATATCACTACTAATAGAAACACTGACAGGGATTATTATAAACTGTGACATCACTACTAATTGAAACACTGACAGGATTATTATAAACTGTGACATCACTTACAGGATTATTATGAACTGCAATATCGCTATTAATAGAAACACTGACAGGATTATAAACTGCGATATCACTATTAATAGAAACACTGACAGGATTATTATAAACTGCTATATCACTGCTAATAGAAACACTGACAGGATTATTATGAACTGTGATATCACTGCTAATAGAAACACATCGCTGCTAATAGAAACACTGACAGGATTATTATAAAATGCGAAATCGCTGCTAATAGAAACACTGACAGGGTTATTATAAACTGCGATATCACTCCTAATAGAAACACTGACAGGATTATTATAAACTGATATCACTGCTAATAGAAACACAGACAGGATTATTATAAACTGTGATATCACTGCTAATAGAAACACTGACAGGATTATTATAAACTGTGATATCACTGACAGGGTTATTATAAACTGTGACATCACTGCTAATAGAAACACTGACAGGACTATTATAAACTGTGACATCACTCACAGGGTTATTATAAACTGACATTACTGACAGCATTATTATTAACTGCGATATTAGTACTAATAGAAACACTGACAGGATTATTATAATCTGTGACATCACTTACAGGATTATTATAAACTGCAATATCGCTATTAATAGAAACACTGACAGAATTATTATAAACTGCGATATCGCTGCTAATAGAAACACTGACAGGATTATTATAAACTGCGATATCACTGCTAATAGAAACACTGACAGGATTATTATAAAATGTGACTTTACTGACAGGATTATTGAAAAACAGCTATATCACTACTAATAGAAACACTGACAGGATTATTATAAACTGTGACTTCACTGACAGGATTATTATAAACTGTGAAATCACTGCTAATAGAAACACTGACAGGGTTATTATAAACGGTGATATCACTGCTAATAGAAACACTGACAGGATTATTATAAACTGCTATATCATTACAAATAGAAACACTGATAGGGTTATTATAAACTAATATCACTGCTAATAGAAACACTGACAGGATTATTATGAACTGTGATATCACTGCTAATAGAAACACTGACAGGATTATTATAAACCGATATCACTGCTAATAGAAACACTGACAGGATTATTATGAACTGCGATATCACTGCTAATAGAAACACTGAGAGGGTTATTATAAACTGTGACATCACTCACAGGGTTATTATAAACTGTGACATTACTGACAGCATTATTATAAACTGCGATATCTCTACTAATAGAAACACTGACAGGATTATTATAATCTGTGACATCATTTACAGGATTATTATAATCTGCAATATTGCTATTAATAGAAACACTGACAGAATTATTATAAACTGCGAAATCGCTGCTAATAGAAACACTGACAGGATTATTATAAACTGTGATATCACTGCTAATAGAAACACTGACAGGATTATTATAAAATGTGACTTTACTGACAGGATTTTTATAGACAGCTATATCACTACTAATAGAAACACTGACAGGATTATTATAAAATGTGACATCACTGACAGGATTATTATAAACTGCTATATCACTACTAATAGAAACACTGACAGGATTATTATAAACTGCTATATAACTACTAATAGAAACACTGACAGGATTATTATAAACCGATATCACTGCTAATAGAAACACTGACAGGATTATTATAAACTGTGACATCACTTACACGGCTATTATGAAATGTGACATCACTGACAGGATTATTATAAACTGCGATATCACTACTAATAGAAACAATGACAGGAATATTATAAACTGTGACATCACTGACAGGATTATTATAAACTGCAATATCGCTATTAACAGAAACACTGACAGAATTATTATAAATTGTGATATCGCTGCTAATAGAAACACTGACAGGATTATTATAAACTGTGACATCACTGACAGGATTATTATAAACTGCTATATCACTACTAATAGAAAAACTGACAGGGTTATTATAAACTGTGATATCACTGCTAATAGAAACACTGACAGGATTATTATAAACTGTGATATCACTGCTAATAGAAACACTGACAGGATTATTATAAACTGCGATATCACTGCTACTAGAAACATAGACAGGGTTATTATAAACTGTGATGTCACTGCTAATAGAAACACTGACAGGGTTATTATAAACTGTGATTTTGCTGCTAATAAAAACACTGACAGGATTATTATAAACTGTGATATCACTACTAATATAAACACTGGCTGGGTTATTATAAACTGTGATATTATTGCTAATAGAAACACTGACAGGGTTATTATAAACTGCGATATCACTGCTAATAGAAACACTGACAGGGTTATTATAAACTGTGATATCATTGCTAATAGAAACACTGACAGGATTATTATAAACTGCGATATCACTGCTACTAGAAAAACTGACATGATTATTATAAACTGTGATATTATTGCTAATAGAAACACTGACAGGGTTATTATAAACTGCGATATCACTGCTAATAGAAACACTGACAGGATTATTATAAACTGTGATATCATTGCTAATAGAAACACTGACAGGGTTATTATAAACTGTGATATCACTGCTAATAGAAACACTGACAGGATTATTATAAACTATGACATCACTGACAGGGTTATTATAAACTGCGATATCACTGCTAATAGAAA
Source organism: Pelobates cultripes (assembly GCA_933207985.1). NCBI lineage: Eukaryota > Metazoa > Chordata > Amphibia > Anura > Pelobatidae > Pelobates > Pelobates cultripes. The sequence goes on along the minus strand of OW240914.1, from coordinate 1,813,434 downwards.
CAATGACAGGGTTATTATAAACTGCGATATCACTCCTAATAGAAACACTGACAGGATTATTATAAACTGATATCACTGCTAATAGAAACACAGACAGGATTATTATAAACTGTGATATCACTGCTAATAGAAACACTGACAGGATTATTATAAACTGTGATATCACTGACAGGGTTATTATAAACTGTGACATCACTGCTAATAGAAACACTGACAGGACTATTATAAACTGTGACATCACTCACAGGGTTATTATAAACTGACATTACTGACAGCATTATTATTAACTGCGATATTGGTACTAATAGAAACACTGACAGGATTATTATAAACTGCAATATCGCTATTAATAGAAACACTGACAGAATTATTATAAACTGCGATATCGCTGCTAATAGAAACACTGACAGGATTATTATAAACTGCGATATCACTGCTAATAGAAACACTGACAGGATTATTATAAAATGTGACTTTACTGACAGGATTATTGAAAAACAGCTATATCACTACTAATAGAAACACTGACAGGATTATTATAAACTGTGACTTCACTGACAGGATTATTATAAACTGTGAAATCACTGCTAATAGAAACACTGACAGGGTTATTATAAACGGTGATATCACTGCTAATAGAAACACTGACAGGATTATTATAAACTGCTATATCATTACAAATAGAAACACTGACAGGGTTATTATAAACTAATATCACTGCTAATAGAAACACTGACAGGATTATTATGAACTGTGATATCACTGCTAATAGAAACACTGACAGGATTATTATAAACCGATATCACTGCTAATAGAAACACTGACAGGATTATTATGAACTGCGATATCACTGCTAATAGAAACACTGAGAGGGTTATTATAAACTGTGACATCACTCACAGGGTTATTATAAACTGTGACATTACTGACAGCATTATTATAAACTGCGATATCACTACTAATAGAAACACTGACAGGATTATTATAATCTGTGACATCACTTACAGGATTATTATAATCTGCAATATTGCTATTAATAGAAACACTGACAGAATTATTATAAACTGCGAAATCGCTGCTAATAGAAACACTGACAGGATTATTATAAACTGTGATATCACTGCTAATAGAAACACTGACAGGATTATTATAAAATGTGACATCACTGACAGGATTATTATAAACTGCTATATCACTACTAATAGAAACACTGACAGGATTATTATAAAATGTGACATCACTGACAGGATTATTATAAACTGCTATATCACTACTAATAGAAACACTGACAGGATTATTATAAACTGCTATATAACTACTAATAGAAACACTGACAGGATTATTATAAACTGTGACATCACTTACACGGCTATTATGAAATGTGACATCACTGACAGGATTATTATAAACTGCGATATCACTACTAATAGAAACAATGACAGGAATATTATAAACTGTGACATCACTGACAGGATTATTATAAACTGCGATATCACTGCTACTAGAAACATAGACAGGGTTATTATAAACTGTGATGTCACTGCTAATAGAAACACTGACATTGTTATTATAAACTGTGATTTTGCTGCTAATAAAAACACTGACAGGATTATTATAAACTGTGATATCACTACTAATATAAACACTGGCTGGGTTATTATAAACTGTGATATTATTGCTAATAGAAACACTGACAGGGTTATTATAAACTGTGATATCATTGCTAATAGAAACACTGACAGGATTATTATAAACTGTGATATCACTACTAATATAAACACTGGCCGAGTTATTATAAACTGCGATATCACTGCTAATAGAAACACTGACAGGGTTATTATAAACTGTGATATCATTGCTAATAGAAACACTGACAGGATTATTATAAACTTTGACATCACTGACAGGGTTATTATAAACTGCGATATCACTGCTAATAGAAACATAGACAGGGTTATTATAAACTGTGATGTCACTGCTAATAGAAACACTAAAAGGATTATTATAAACTGCGATATCTCTAATATAACCACTGACAGGGTTATTATAAACTGCAAAATCACTGCTAATATATACACTGACAGCTTTATTATAAACTGTGACATCACTTACAGGGTTATCAACTGTAAAATCACTGACAGGATTATTATAAACTGCGATATCACTGCTAATAGAAACACTGACTGTTACAGGTAAGATTCATCTGTAGGAAAAGGTTACTGATTGCACAAGGTTTGAATTCCTGTTGGTAATTATAAGGCATTTGATTTGAATAGTTAGCTACTTGCTATTGATTGCTGTTTAAATTAGCTATTGTTTGCAAATAAGCAGAGGCCTACCCAGGTGTTAAAGGACCACTCTAAGCACCCAGACCACTTCAGCTTAATGAAGTGGTCTGGGTGCCAGGTCCCTCTAGGATTAACCATTTTTTTTATAAACATAGCAGAGAAACTGTATTCAGTTCCTTGGATTATTTTATGCTATTCCTGTTACCCAGCTGAGATACTGTGGATTATACAACCTCTCCGCTATAGTTGGTGGCAAGCGACGGGATTGAAACTACACAGCAAAGCAACGGTTGGCAGAAATTGAAACGAATAGAGGAGAAGGAGCAGCAATTCGGGAGTTAACCCATTCGGATGAAACCGGAGCCAGGAACACGTGGAAACCCGCAAACGGCCTGTGAATGGGAACAAATTATGCCCTGTTAAAACGAAGCACACTAAAGGAGTTGCTTGAAGCAAGAGGAGCAATAGCCAGTAACAAGGCAAAGGCTGTCCTAATTACAGAACTGATGGAAGGAGGCAGCACCTCCAATGGAGGAAGAACAAAATGAATTTGCAACCGAATTCAGGATCAGAATGGCTCTATTCCCAGAGCTACCAGCTGCAGAGTTGGTCAACAGGCTCTTCGCAGATGTGCAGGAATACATCATGGTCAGAAGGGCGTAGAGGAATCAGCAAGCCGGAGAAAGAGCCACGACACCGGTCAATATTCTCCCAGGGAAAGTCAAAATTCCCTACCAAGCCTTCAAAAGCTATTCGGAGGCTGACGGTGGCGTGGACGACTACTTACAGGACTTTGAGAGGCTGTGTCTACTACAGGACATCAGCGAGACAGATCGGGTACCCCTACTAGCAGGGAGATTATCCGGTCGTGCCGCAGAAGCGTACCGGGCGGTACCGGATTTAGACAGTAGGGACTATAACAAAGTCAAACAGGCGGGTTTAGCCCGCATACCGCATGAAGTTCCGGGACATTAAAAAGCCCATGTAGAGTGGGCACATCAGCTACAGCGAGCTGCGAAGGGGTGGTTGGAAGCCACCCAGGTTAACACGTTGGACCGTATCGATAAAGATCAGGCAGGATTAGACGAGGAAAGGTATATCTGGGACAAAGGACTACTGTACTGGCATGCAGAAAAGGTAGTGTCTGGATCTATACCTTTACTCATTAAGCAACTAATAGTGCCTCGAAAGTATAGGTTAGAGGTATGGCGGATCGCCCATGATATCCCCGTCTGGACACTTAGGAATCAGCCGTACTAAACACTGGCTGACCCAGAACTTCTTTTGGCCAGGTATTCCACAGGACGTTAAGCGATATTGCCAGACCTGTGATACCTGCCAAAGAGTAGGGAAGAGGGGAGACCAATACAAAGCACGTCTTCGGACTCTGCCCATAATTGAGGAACCCTTCAGTGGGGTGGCAGTAGACATCATAGGACCTTAAGCAAAGCCCAGCCCGTCCGGCAAGAAATATGTCTTGACCGTGGTGGATTACGCCACCAGATACCCAGAGGCAGTAGCGTTAACCAACGTCCATGCTGAAACAGTAGCCGAGGCCCTGATGCGAATATTCACCCGGGTAGGATTTCCCCGGGAGATTATTTCGGATAGGGGCACTCAGTTTACCGCTGAAGTAACGCATCAGCTCTGGAAGATATGTGGGGTACAGCAAATCCTGAACTCCGCATATCACCCCCAGTCCAATGGGCTCTGTGAACGGTTTAACGGAACACTTAAACAGATGATCCGTACGTTCATAGACACTCAGAAGGACTGGGAAAGGTTTCTACCCCACTTATTGTTTGCGTATCGGGAGGTGCCCCAAGAATCCACCGGGTTCTCTCTGTTCGAATTGTTTTTCGGAAGGAGAGTGAGGGGACCCCTTGACTTAATAACGGAACACTGGTAGGTAGAAGAGACAATTAATGGCACCGCCATCATACCCTATGTGCTCGAGTTCAGAGAACGCCTGGAGATGCTGACCCAGACCATCCGAGACAATCTCCAGGTAGCCCAGCAACGACAGCGCAGTTGGTATGATAAGGGAGCCAGGGACCGCAGCTTTCAGGGGGGGAAAAAGTACTTATCTTGCGACCAGTCCACAAAGATAAGCTGCAAGCTTCCTGGCAGGGCCCATACAAGGTGGTAGAACAGATCTGTGATACCACCTATGTGATCGGCCCGGTTACAGGCGCGGGAGGTAAACGCATGCTCTATGTGAACATGCTCAAGCCGTACCACGAGCGCACTGAGGAGGTGACCGCAATCTGTGCCCCAGCCACCGAGGATTTTGATAATCTACCCCTCCCAGATCTCCTAGACCAAGAGGGCCAGAGCGGCGATCTGGGAGAAGTACAGTTAGGAGAGCGATTAAATCCCCAGGAGCGAACCCAAGTGCAAACGTTACTCCAGGAAAAGGGAGCCACGTTTTCCAATCTACCTGGCTATACCCCGTTAGCCATGCACAAGGTAGAAACCTTAGATCAGACCCCTCTTCGACAAACTCCTTACCGCATACCAGAAGCCGGCAAAGAAAGTATGTGGAAGGAAATTGACGAAATGCTTCAGTTAGGAGTGATAGAGCACTCCGACAGCACCTGGGCCTCTCCGGTATTACTAGTACCGAAACGGGACGACCCGTTTCTGTGTAGACTACCAGCGGCTCAACGATAAAACTCAGATGCCCACCCCATGCCCCGGATAGACGAGCTCCTAGACAAAATGGCCAGGGGCCAGTACCTCACCACGATAGATCTGTGTAAAGGGTACTGGCAAATTCCACTAGTAGAGGACGCTATTCCCAAGTCGGCCTTTGTCACCCCGTTTGGCCTGTACCAGTTTAAGGTCATGCCATTCGGGATGAAAAATGCCCCAGCTACCTTCCAGAGGATGGTAGATAGGTTATTGAATGGGTTCCAGGAGTATGCATGCGCGTATCTAGATGATATCGCCATCTTCAGCTGCTCCTGGCCCGAGCATCTGACCCACATAGGAGCCGTACTAGACCGGATCCGGGAAGCCGGACTGACCCTAAAACCCAGCAAATGCCATATACGGATAGCAGAAGTTAGGTACCTAGGACACAGGGTAGGGAGTGGACAGCAGAAGCCAGAGCCTGCTAAAATAGAGGCAGTCGCCCAGTGGCCAACCCCTCGCACCAAAAACCAAGTACTCGCCTTCTTAGGGACTGCAGGGTACTACTGGAAATTTGTGGCCAACTACAGTGCCCTCGCCAAACCCCTCACTGATTTGACACGTAAAAACCTCCCTAAGCTAGTAGTCTGGGCCCCAGAGTGTGAACAGGCATTTCAACAGCTCAAGACGGCACTTGTTAACTCACCTGTACTTTCTGCTCCTGATCCAACTAAACGTTTTCTCGTCCACACAGACGCTTCTATGTTTGGATTGGGAGCAGTACTGAGCCAAGTCGGAACAGATGGCAGCGAACATCTCGTAGCTTACCTAAGCAGAAAACTTTTACCCAGGGAGGTCAGCTACGCCGCCATCGAAAAGGAGTGCCTGGCTGTGGTGTGGGCCCTCAAAAAACTGCAGCCCTATTTATATAGACAACCGTTTACATTACTCACGGATCACAACTCGTTGGTGTGGCTGAACAGGGTGTCAGGAGACAATGCCAGGCTGCTGCGCTGGAGTTTGGCGCTGCAGCCTTTTGACTTTACCATCCACTATCGCCTTGGGAAGCAAAATGGCAACGCCGATGGGTTGTCCCGACAAACAGACCTGGAACCGTGATTCGTGAGTGCTCCTCCGGACATTCCCAAGCCGATCCGTTAGGATCAGACTGTGTGTGCCGGCTTGGTTCTGGGGGAGCATTGTGGCAAAACTAGCCACTTAAGACTATTCATGTATTGCATGTGTGGATATCCTTGTTTTAGCTGTAAGAACCAAGAACCAATGAGGGCGTTCGTATGCTTACAATGTGGAAAACCCAGCATTCCCTATGTAATTTCACGAACAGGGAGTTTCAACACTGTTCGTGAAACGAATGAACTACCGAATGGTCGACCCATGTGGCGCCCATTAACCGATTGCAACATTGTTGCAATTGGTAGTTAAAGGCTTCCCTAGGTGGCCGTCGTTCGGCTACCGACCACGCGGCGGTCGGCCATCTTGATTCCTTTGTTAGCCCAGCGGGGTTTTGCCGTCGAGCGCCTAGAACTAAAATTGGCTACTCGACGGCGCAAACCCCACTGGACTTCCAGGTCGTTCAAGAGCCCGGGCGTTCGGTAGTTCGTTCCCCTTATACTAATCGGTATTTTAACAGGGTGTTGAAAGTAATATGTATTTCGTGCGGCATTCGGTTAGTTAGACTGGGAGCTGAGCGGTATTCTCACGAACTGTGCGCTCAGTCCCCAGCTATCTACCGAATGTCCATTCGTGTAAATCAGGCAAATATTATGGAAGTTATGTATTTTAGTGTAAAATTTAAATTCTGCTGCACGGAGGGATAATCCCATTAACGGTATATTCCAGTGGGAGTATCCCTCTCATACAGCAGTGCATGATGGTAGAAATGTGTGTGTTGGTCAGTTCCCCACGTAGTCCTCTACTGTCCCACCCCTGGAATGTCAGTAGGGAAACCCCTTGCATGGGGACTTGCATAAATACTGTGACCTGTGAATAAAACCTCAGTTGACTCCCAGCCTATGTGTCGTCTAGTTCTTGGGAAGGAAGGATTCTTACAACGCTACCGGGATTATTGTAGGCTGTATTCATTTCCTTGGATTATTTTATGCTATTCCTGTTACCCAGCGGAGATACTGTGGATTATACTACCTCTCCGCTACACATAGCAATACCAGGGTACTCTTTATATAGAAAAGATAGGGAAGGCAAGAAAGGGGGAGGGGTGGCCCTGCATGTGAAGGATTATTATAAACTGTGATATCACTACTAATATAAACACTGGCCGGGTTATTATAAACTGTGATATTATTGCTAATAGAAACACTGACAGGGTTATTATAAACTGCGATATCACTGCTAATAGAAACACTGACAGGATTATTATAAACTGATATCACTACTAATAGAAACACTGACAGGATTATTATAAACTTTGACATCACTGACAGGGTTATTATAAACTGTGATATCACTGCTAATAGAAACACTGACAGGGTTATTATAAACTGCGATATCACTGCTAATAGAAACACTGACAGGGTTATTATAAACTGATATTGATGTAGATTAATTTTGAAATAAACAAAAATGTTTAAAAGTCTATCTGTTCCTGTCCAAATCTGAGATGAATAAATTGCGTATACGTAGAAGTAAGTTCACACTGACACATGCAGTTCAGGTTAAAAACACTTCAGGAAATTTATTAGCATCTAGTTAAAAAGCGGGCACGCAGGCCTTTTTATATGCAAAATGACATCATCATTGAATATCAGATAATAACAAATAAACATCATTAATTGGGTTAAATGTTAAGTGGCTATGTCAGTGTCCACCCATTAATATTATTAATTGGCTCAGAGATTTGAGTGACTAGTGAGGCACCCTCCCATCATGGGATGTCATTGCTCTTTAGCACGAGGCTTACTCGGTGGAAAGGGGGGGCTTGGGCATCATTTTACGTAGTTAGTGATGTCAGTCTCGTGGTCTGGTCCAAGGTTCTTTTATGAATAGAACATTTCATTTAGTCGCTGTTCTCCTGGCCTTGGATTATACTATGTTGCAAGTCAACGGAGATCCGCTAACTCCGGGGCTAGTTATGTCCTTAGAGAGAGAAAATACAATCTCTTATTCATTATATTGAATACTGTCATGTAAGGTGAACAAAATGGAGAGTTCTGTCACAGTGTGAGATTAAAAATGGAGTTAGTACAATTATTCAATACAAGTTCAGTAAAGATTTTAATAATTCTACATCAGTCCCCCCTATGAAATGTTAGATTCTAAAAGATAATCTTTATTTGTTAGTATCAGAAGACGTGTTAGCCCAAAGGCACAGAAACCCCGTGACCCGCTAGCTAGGTGTTATTGCAAAGTGCAAAGCTGTCCCTTCGTCTGTCCCTAATTGGCTAACTCATCTGTCCGCTGGGCACTCGAACACTTCACTCCATGGGTATCCCGAGGTGGCTAACCCACCACATCTCCGCACGGTAGACTTCCCAGACAGACAGATGCTGTCCCTAAGCTGGTCCCTTCCTAGAACTCTTGCACTTTATCAATAAACGGGATAGATTGTAGCGGTATACAGGGCGAGTTGACTTTTTGGAAATCTTGGTCATCAACTGTGAGGTGTGCGTAAGTGGGTGCCGCTTGGTCTACAGTCTTCAAGAGGAGCTTTCTCAGACAAGGGAGGACACAACAAACGAGAAGAGCAAAGATAAAAAGGAAAATTAGTATTGCTATACCAATATGCATCAAAGCTTTTTGCCATCCTGTCATCCAACCAAACCATCTCTCCCAGGGATCTTTTATCCCAGAGTTCCTCTTTAGCTCCTCAGAGAGCTCTTTCAATTTTTCTATAGCTAAGGTTACTTTACCATTGGGGCCTGTGTTTTCTGGGATGTAAGTACAACATGTCATGGTGTCAGGCAGAATTTTACATACCCCTCCTTTTTCGGCTAGAATCATATCTAAAGCCATTCTATTCTGGAATGACATTTGGGACGTAGCCTGCAGCTGTTCGGCCAAACCCTGAAGGGCATCCCTGGTGTAATTAACAAACCGTTGTTGGTTGTAGTAGATGTAATTTATCCAATTTAAATTCTTGTTTGCAGTGACTATGGTAAAAAGTGATTCAAATCCTGCAGCAACTTCATCCCTGGCTTTAAACTCATTGGGCACCCCCCTAGGTACCCCAATGGCATCAATGTAAATATGAGGGTCAAAACTGCCTTTTACTGGGGCTTCACGCTTTACCTTGGTTGGTGAGTGTTTGGACTCATGAGTATCGGGGTGTGTGTCAGAGATAATATGTATGGGCATGATTGCTTTAGCCAGAGTACACTCCCCCCACCATTCTTTATCCATTCTTGATCTCAGCTGTAGATCCCCACACAACCAGTAAATATCCCCCAATGATCTAGTGTGGAATTGTAGGAGGTTCATAGAGACAGTTCTGTAGGTGGCACAATAACCTTTAGAGAAGTTACCCACAAATTTACCAATTCCATCATAATTAGCATAACAGGTATAATTACCTTTATAGACGGTAACACCATCTGGGGGTTTGCAATCTTTGACTAGAAGAGGATACTCTACTGTCCATGCTTTACATATGGACCTATTGAAATTGTAGTGATAGGCAAAAAGACTCAGAACACATTCTTCTATATCTACTGGCAAAGTTAAAGGCACAGTGCCCAGGTGCGGCCGGGCACCACCACACACATAGCATGCGGTTCTGTTATGTTTGTTGGCATTATATTTCATCCATTCTAACCATAGATTAACATCATTGAAACCTGTTTCAGCGGCCATGGTATCTTCAAATGTTGGATTTGCAATGGCCATCATGTCTTTAAAAGATTGGATGTGTGGTTTCAACGGATTTGAGACCATGTGGGTGGTCCCTTTCCACTCAGGAGAGTGGCACATATCTTTAAGGTGGAAATGTCCTAATTTATTATAGGAACCCTTCTTCCAGTACATTCCCATTACATACTGGTCTGCATCCGTTGGGCTGGGATGCTCAATGTTTAAGATTAATTTCATAGGTATGCCTCCTCCGGGCTTTCTTAGAGTCATTCTCTGGAGGAGGGACCTACCGTGATCATCAATTTTAGATAAGACACTTTTTGGTTTGTAACCCCAGGCAGGCCCGGCATTCCATCCCGCCGCCCCCCAATGGTTACAGTTGTGCCCCCATTGTTTGTCAACTACACAAACATAGGGGTCTTTTGAATGAGGGATATCTCTATAGATATTCTGAATCTGTGACGTGGGGAATGGGCATTCTACGATGTCACAGTAGTCAAAAGTATAAGTAGCCACACGGGTACATGATGAATTATACCAGAAGGTGTACCCACTAGCATCTTTAGTGATGGCTACTTGTTGAGCTTTAATTAAGCTGATTAAGAAGATACTGTACCAGAGGTACATGGTGGTGCGGTACTAGCTTCCTCTGGGGCAAGTACTTTCTTACAATGGGAAGCGTGGATCCAATGTGGCCGGCCGGCCAATTTGACGGAGGTTGCGGTGATTAGGAGAACTTGGAATGGCCCGTCAAATCTTGGTTCCAAGGTATGTTTCCGCACAAACTTCTTGACCAGAACCCAATCTCCAGGAAGCAGGCTATGGGTACCTGTATCCAAATCGGGATCTGGAATTGAAGAGAAAACTTGGGCATGTATTTTGTTCAAGGCACTTGCAAGTTCAATTACATAGTCTACTAAAACATCAGATTGAAGCTGTAACTGTTGTGGATAATAACAACCTAGTCTGGGTGCGGTCCCAAATAGAATCTCGTATGGGGATAGTGAATGCTTCCCTCTAGGTGTGTGCCTAACACTAAATAGAGCTATTGGTAGACTTTCTGGCCAGGGCATCTTTTTGTTTCTTGTGACATTTTAAGCATTCTGGCTTTTAAGGTGCCGTTCATGCGTTCCACTTTCCCACTACTTTGTGGGTGGTAAGGGGTGTGAAAGGCTAGGGTCACCCCCAGAGCAGTCCAAATCTCTTTAGTCACTGTTGCTGTAAAGGCTGGGCCCTGGTCACTTTCAATAACTTCTGGAAGTCCAAACCTACATACAACATCTGTAAGTAGACGTTTTGCTGTTGTTTTGGCAGTGATATTGGCTACTGGGTAGGCTTCTGGCCAGCCTGAGAACATGTCCACTATCACTAGTGCATATTCATGGGGCCCGCTCTTGGGCATTTGTATATGATCAATTTGAATTCTCTGGAATGGGTACATGGGCTTAGCCAGATGTTTTGTAGGCACTTTGATTGGCTTCCCTGGATTGCATTTTGCGCAAATGGCACAAACCCTGCAGAAGTTAGTGATCAATGTTGTTATTCCAGGGGCTTCATAATACTTCTGGATGAGGGCGGCCATTAAATCTTTTGACAGATGTGCTGGTCCGTGTGCCCATTGGACAACTGCTGGGTATAAGTTTTTTGGAAGGCAGAATTTGAAATTGTTATAGTATATTCCGTCCTTTAAGACAGCCCCTTTCTTCTTCCATTTCTGGATCTCTTCAGGGGTAATTGCGGCTTGCTGTTCCCGCAAAATCCTTAGATCAGTAGGAAGGGTCTGTAAAGTAAAAACAGGAACTTCTTCTTGACCGGACACTTCTTCGTCCACTTCCTGCAAATTTCTTGCTGCTTGCTTAGCAGCCTGATCAGCCAGATGGTTGCCCCTTGCTTCATCTGTATCCAACTTTCCATGTGCCTTGACTTTCAATACGGCCACTTCTTCAGGGAGTAGGAGGGCATCCATTAGCTCTTTGATTGCAGAGCTGTGTTTGACTGGTGTGCCGGCAGTAGTAAGAAATCCTCTTGTCTTCCATATGAGGCCGAAGTCGTGTGCCACACCTAGGGCATATCTTGAATCTGTGTAGATGTTGGCACGTTTTCCTTCGGAGATTTTGCATGCTGAAGACAGGGCTTGTAATTCAGCTTCTTGCGCAGACATTGCTGGTGGTAAAGATGATGACTTGATACCTTCATCTGTTGTGGTTACGGCATATCCTGTGTGGTATTTTCCTTCTTCATCAGCATATCTTGAACCATACACAAACAGAGTGAAATCAGGATTTGTCAATGGATTCTCATGCACCGTTGGTAGATGTATGGTCTCCATTTTCATCTGTTCAAAACAGTCGTGAGGAGTGTGACGAGACCAATCTCGCCACATTGCATTGGAGAAGCCTGGTTGCTCGCCTGCTGCCTTTGGACTATGGCCCCCTTTTAAAAGACTTTATTTTTGCCTGCAGAAAAGCTGTATTCATGCTTTTCTGCCTGGGGTTCAGTAGATTTGTTTGAATGTGTTATACCCCAGATAGGAATCCCATGGAGCCCATTCGTATGAAACTGACTGTAAAGACTTTGGCTCCATGGCGATTAAACTGTATTCGTGTGGTCTGAGCGCCATTCACTTAATAATGTGCGCTCAGACCTGAGCTATCTGGGGATATGTGAAATGTCTGTGTTTTATGTATAAATGTGACTTTATGTATTTTAAAGTGTTTTGTGTCTTTTTGCAACCATGTGCTTAATGGAGTCTTGTGTCTGTCCTGGGAGATAATTGAATTACTTATCTCCAGGATAGAAGACTCTGAAACTGGTTTGGGCCAGAAAGCCATGCTTCATTTAGTCACAAAGGACTTTTTACTAACTTTTGAACCCCTTGTCTGATTTGTGCCATTTTGAATATGTTGTTCCCCTGAATGGATTGATTGTGCATATGTAATTTTATGTGAATGTGATGTATGGTTTTAGAGTTATGAAAGTTGGGTAGAAAGTATGTTTTAACTGTATGTATAATTGAGTTTCCTCTCAGGATAAGGGGAGGGAATATGTGGGATGTAACTGTGATGTGATTGGTTGTTTTATACCTCCCTGTGGGCGGTCCTGTATTTGCAAGACTGTAATAAAAACCAGGCTGGGTGTGCCAGCACCTCAGACCACTGCTTGACCCTCAACACGGAGCCTTGTCTCGTTCTTGGGGGGATTCACTGTATGCTGTTGGAGACTGATTGCCAGGAGTGTAAGCCGCTTGGGAGCTTTTCCTGTTCGTCTGCTGGCAGCTATTCGTGAGGTTCCAGTTCGGGAGTTGGAGTGCTATTTTGTATCCAGTTCGTGAGTTTTGGTGTTCTGCAGTAGCTGTGCCTGTATCTCTGGAAAGGGGGCCGATCGCCTAAACAGTTTTTACCCCTTATGTGCAAAACGGTCCGTTACAATTGGTGGCAGCGGTGGGATCGGACTACAGGACAGCTACAGGAGACACCATTTCTTTGGATTTTACAATTTGAGGGCAACGCATGTCCCAGTACAGCGACCCTGACAGCACCAGCATGGAACCAGCAGTGGAGTATGACGAGGGTGCCATGGATGACCGAGATGCAGTCCGTAAAGGCATCTGGTACCAGGCACTGGGTATTGTGGAGTACCAGCGGGGCAAGAGACTCCCCAAGGAAGACCAGCGGTTGCAGAAGCGAGTAGCCCTGCGGATGCCCTTCCTGGGAGAGCAGCCCCTGGAGGAATGGGTGAGGAAATTGGAACACCTAGTATGGCAGGAGTTGTGGCTAGAAGATGCCTACCAGGCGCTCTGGTGGTATGGGGCACAGTACCTACCCTGGACAGCCGAGCATGACAAGCCAGAGGGAGAGGAGTTTGATGGTCCTGGCTTGTTATGGGAGTCTTTTCAGAGCTCGAATTTGGGAGCCCTACACAAGCCCGGTTCAGTGATCTCTTGGAGTGGAGGGAGAGCAGGTATGACTGGGACGACACTCACGAAATTGAGCAAGACCTGGTCCACCTGGTAACCCGGGAGATGGAGCTAGAACAGGGCTACCAGCAGCTGTTCCAATACAGTGAGAAGGCTCAGCGGGAGAGCAGCATGACAGACCCAGAGCCAGACCCATTCAGAGGGGACGAGATGGTACGGTTTTACTGGGAAGAACCCAGGTGGCCGGTAGAGATGGGACCGAGGTCTCTCCACCGGTCCTGCAGGGAATTGGGAGCCCAGTCTCCATTCCCCAGCGGCAGTGTAAAGTGCAGGGAGAGGAGAGCAGTATCCTCCCTCCCCAGCGGCAGGCTGAGTTACAGGGGGCAGAGGTAGTTGTTCCTGCCCCCCAGCAGCAGAGTGATATGCCGGGAAGGCAGTGTAAAGTGCAGGGAGAGGAGAGCAGCGTCCTCCCTCCCCAGCGGCAGGCTGAGTTACAGGGGGCAGAGGTAGTTGTTCCTGCCCCCCAGCAGCCAAGTGATATGCCGGGAAGGCAGTGTGAAGTCCAGGGAGAGGAGAGCAGTGTCTTCCCTCCCCAGCGGCAGCGTGATTTTTTGGGAATTGGGAGCCCAGTCTCCATTCCCCAGCGGCAATATGATGCTTTGGGAATTGGGAGCCCAGTCTCCATTCCCCAGCGGCAGCACAGATTATTGGGAATTGGGAGCCCCGTCTCCATTCCCCAGCGGCAGAGTGTCCTACCGGGAATAGAGAGCCCTGTCTCCTTTCCCCAGCAGCAGGACTCTGTATTGGGAGCAGAGACAGTCGGTCTCCCTCCCCCGCAGCTGGAAGTATGTATGGGAGAGGAGCCTGTTATCCCCTCTCCCCAGCGGCAGCTTAATGTACCAGGGGGAGACAGTAAGCCCCACAACCGTGCAGATGGGACCGTAGTCTCTACACTGCCAGCACAGGGGGTAGGGACGGTCGGTTCTGCCCCCCAGCGAGAGGGCTGTTTAGCCAAAGGGGAGACAGTCGGTCTCCCCCTCCAGCAGCAGAGATGGGTAACCAAAGGGGAGACGGTCGGTCTCCAGCAGCAGCAGCAGAGCGGTGTATTTAAAGGGGAGACAGTCGGTCTCCCCCTCCAACAACCAGGCTTCCACCAGGCTACCCTCCCAGTAGCGCTGGCAACAGGGCAGAGTGCCGCTGGTCTCTGCCCACGCAGCAACCCACCAAGTCAGCGTACCCGTACCCAGCACAGCCGTGGTGAGGCACCTGGACATGGACAAGCTTCTCCTTTACCCAGGTGTAGTAACCATTTATTGTGGGTGGGCTGTGCTGTTGATTATTTGTTGTGGGTGGGCTGCTGGACTAACAAGGGCACTGACCGGCAGGAGGTCAGATACCCTGTTAGTCTGTTTGGAAAAGGGGAGAGATGTGACGAGACCAATCTCGCCACATTGCATTGGAGAAGCCTGGTTGCTCGCCTGCTGCCTTTGGACTATGGCCCCCTTTTAAAAGACTTTATTTTTGCCTGCAGAAAAGCTGTATTCGTGCTTTTCTGCCTGGGGTTCAGTAGATTTGTTTGAATGTGTTATACCCCAGATAGGAATCCCATGGAGCCCATTCGTATGAAACTGACTGTAAAGACTTTGGCTCCATGGCGATTAAACTGTATTCGTGTGGTCTGAGCGCCATTCACTTAATAATGTGCGCTCAGACCTGAGCTATCTGGGGATATGTGAAATGTCTGTGTTTTATGTATAAATGTGACTTTATGTATTTTAAAGTGTTTTGTGTCTTTTTGCAACCATGTGCTTAATGGAGTCTTGTGTCTGTCCTGGGAGATAATTGAATTACTTATCTCCAGGATAGAAGACTCTGAAACTGGTTTGGGCCAGAAAGCCATGCTTCATTTAGTCACAAAGGACTTTTTACTAACTTTTGAACCCCTTGTCTGATTTGTGCCATTTTTGAATATGTTGTTCCCCTGAATGGATTGATTGTGCATATGTAATTTTATGTGAATGTGATGTATGGTTTTAGAGTTATGAAAGTTGGGTAGAAAGTATGTTTTAACTGTATGTATAATTGAGTTTCCTCTCAGGATAAGGGGAGGGAATATGTGGGATGTAACTGTGATGTGATTGGTTGGTTTATACCTCCCTGTGGGCGGTCCTGTATTTGCAAGACTGTAATAAAAACCAGGCTGGGTGTGCCAGCACCTCAGACCACTGCTTGACCCTCAACACGGAGCCTTGTCTTGTTCTTGGGGGGATTCACTGTATGCTGTTGGAGACTGATTGCCAGGAGTGTAAGCCGCTTGGGAGCTTTTCCTGTTCGTCTGCTGGCAGCTATTCGTGAGGTTCCAGTTCGGGAGTTGGAGTGCTATTTTGTATCCAGTTCGTGAGTTTTGGTGTTCTGCAGTAGCTGTGCCTGTATCTCTGGAAAGGGGGCCGATCGCCTAAACAGTTTTTACCCCTTGTGTGCAAAACGGTCCGTTACAAGGAGTCTCTGGGTCATAGTTGTTTACTATGACCAGGCTTTTAAAGTCATTTTCCAGGAAATGGCGTGGCCATGCTTCAAGTAGGTCAGTTGTGGGGTATTTGGCAATGCCATTTTCCTGTAACTTCGAGTCATCCATGGTGGCCCATAATTTCGCCATGGGCCCGAGATCATTCCATGATTTTGTTTTCAACTTGGTAACAGGGACATGTGGAATAGCAGTATCCCAATGACGGTATAAATACTTGAGTTCTGAAGGTAGTTCGATCAAGACCATGCTATTGCCTTCAGAATCACAATAGAAGTCGTGAGCAGTGAGTTTCACCTCCACCCAGTGATAGAGTTCATCTTCATAGCAAGGTTCAGGAGAGATGTTCGGCTTGTACCATGTGGTACAGAAGGCATATCCTGGACCCTCACAGAGAGGTTTTTGTTCTTTATAAAAGGTTAAATCAGGATGCATCCTCTTGATGGTTCCAGTGAGGAGAAAAATATAGGTTTCGTCCATGATAAACCCATAGTGGATACCCCCCTCAGGGAGTGGAAGAAGAGTGGACGGATTAAGAACTTGACACCTTTGTATGGTGATGTTGTCAGGTAGCAGGAGGTGACACTGTAAACGCAGGTGTCTGGCAGGAGACACATGTTTGAGCTGGACTTGGTTGATAATGGCAGAAATGTCATGAGGTGCCAATACGACCAGAGGATGACCAAGGACCAGGTCTGCAGTTTTCTCAATAAGTTCTCTTGCAGCAAAAACAGCCCTAAGGCATGAAGGGGCCCCTCTGGCCACGATATCCAGCTGACAGGAGAAAAACCCAATAGGCCTTTGGCGGCCTCTTAACTCATTTGTTTGGGTAAGCACTCCTGTGGCGTGGCCTTGTCTTTCAGAGACAAATAATTTGAAGGGTTTGGTGTAGTCTGGTAGGCCCAGAGCAGGAGCAGATGCAATGGTACGTTTCAGAATTTTAAAATTGTCCAGTGCTTCATTTGTCAGGCAGAATGGGTCTGACTTGAGTGCATCATAGAGTGGCTGCATAAGCAGAGAGGCTTCTGGGATCCATGCTCTGCAATAGGAAATGAGGCCTAAAAAAGCATGGAGAGATTTTGTGGTTCTTGGAGGTGGAATCTCCAGTACGGCTCTGACTCGGTCCCGAGTGAGATGTCTGGTGCCTTGAGATAGGCAATGTCCAAGAAAGATTACTGTTGGCTGACAGAATTGCAGCTTGAGACGTGAAGCTTTGCATCCTTGTTCTGCTAGGTAGCAAAGGAGACTAATAGAACAGTCTTCTGTTGTAGGTATGTCATCCCCACAAAGTAGGAGATCATCCACATACTGAAGTAGGACAACTTCTGGGTGGTCTGTTTGCCATGGGTCCAGGATGGAGCACATGGCTTTAGCAAATTGACTTGGAGAATTTTGTGCCCCTTGGGGCATGACAGTCCATGTATACTGTTGCATTTCATGAGTGAAAGCAAACAGGTATTGGCAAGTCGGATCCAGTGGAACACTGAAGAAGGCATTAGCCAGGTCAATGACTGTGAAGTATTTTGCAGATGGTGGAACTCCAGATAGCAGAGTGTGGGGGTTTGGTACAATAGGGGTGTCCAGGACAGTTGCTTCATTGACAGCTCTGAGGTCCTGGACCATTCTGTACTTCTCTGGTTCCCCTTTTGGTGTTTTCTTCTTCACAGGAAATAATGGGGTGTTGCATTTTGATTCACACTTCACAAGAGCACCTTTCTCCAAAAGTGCTTTGATTTGAATTGAAATAGCTGCAGCCTGAGCTGGCTTTAGAGGATATTGTGGTTTTCTTGGTAATTTTGCTCCTGGAATGAGCTTTACCACCACAGGTGGAACTCTCAGATGACCTATGTCTTCTGGGCCTTTGGACCATAATTTTGCAGGTACCTTTGTTTTGATGATATCCGAAAAATTGGACCTCTGCTCTTTTGCTTCCCCACGGGGTTCATCTAAATGCAGCACTAGAGGTAGGGAGCACAAAACTGAGGTATCTGATTCAGATAGGGGAGTAGACAATTCTACTTGACCTTCTGGGGTGAAGGTGATAGATGCCTGCAGGCGTGAGAGGACATCAGCACCTAACAGGTTAATTGGGCATGTGGAGGATACTACAAATCGAGCAAGCAAGTTTGGGTAATTGCCAACTCGCAATGGGGTTGTTAAAGGACTGTGCCTTGGTTGGCCATCCACTCCAACACAAGAGACATCTATTTCTGATAGGAATGAGGCATCTGGCAGGTCTTGTTCTCTCAGAACACTTCGGGCTGCACCTGTGTCAACTAAAAATGTGGTTTCTCGTCCTTCAATGGGTAAAGTCACAGTGGCAAGTGGCCCCCCCCCTTTATCCCCTGAAGACACTGCCATGACAGGGGTTAATGACACAGGCTTGCCAACTTCCTAATCATCTGGTTCCTTAACAATTGGAACCGTTTCTGTGGCCTTATGGGCAGGTGCAGGCTTGGGCGCCTTTCTGGGTTCCGGGCACTCATTTTTGAAGTGACCTTTAGCCTTGCAATTGAAACAGAAACCATCCTCAGGTTTGGTACCTCTTGGGACAGGGGTGAAGCGGGACACCATGAGAGGGGCTGAGGAAGAAACCGAAGTCTGTTTTTTGGGAGCCTGTGCAGACTCTAGACCCCTGGCAACTAAAAGTAGGGTATCCAGAGAGACTACCTTATATTCAGGGCGTGCAGCAATGATTCCCTTACGAATATAATCCTTTACACCTTGGACAAATGCACCTGACAGCATTTGTGAATGAATCTTGTCGGTACGATCAAAGCCCAAATCTGTAAACATTTGAAACAGTCTTGCATGAAATCTTTCCACTGATTCTCCTTTCTCTTGTATAACATCAGTAATGCCGGCAGCCTGATCTGCAAGTTTGTCTTTTGCCCACTCCTTTACCTGGCTGCAAAAAGTTACTCCGGAGGGGTAATCAGTGTCACTTGTCAGTAAATCGGCATTGAGGTGTCGGGACATGCTGGGCCAATATGCATCCCCGGCCTTGATTGCACAAATGCTTAGTAAATCACGCCATGCTGCGGAATAAGTCTTTTGAATCTGAACTATCCCTTGGTAAAAAGGCATAGGTTGCTTTTCTGGGTCAGGGAGCGATTTTATTAAAGCACTAGCTTGCGTTGGATTGAAAGCAACATATTTAGGAGGGGCCTGGTCCCCCCTATTTCCCCGACCCGCATGCCCGAAAGGATCATCTATGGAACGGTGGGGCTGTGACTCTACAACCTCTAGTGAGCCCTGGGAACCCTCATCATTCTCATCCTCATCTGTGGTTTGGGCCCTTCTACGTGATGGGATAACCTGAGGTGTCAGAACCGGGGGAAATGAGGGATTCCCAGATGCTGGGGTGGCGGGTAGGTTATGAGCCTGTGGTGAGTAGTCACCGGGAAGTACCGGCATCAGGGGTGCTGAATGACTGGGGGCCGCCATGTTGGAGGCGTGGAAAGGGGCTGCGTTAGGGTTAAGGGAAGAAGTGGTGGCCATATTGGATGTGGGCACATCCGGGGCAGACTGGGCCGGACTGGGCATGACCGGTGTCTGGGGAGTGGCTTGGAAAAAGGGGTAGGGATAATTTGGGTAGGGCGAGGACATTGGGTATGGTAAGGGGTATGGCCAGGGAAACTGGGCAGGGGCTAGGGCGGAACCAAGGGAGGGCATAATAGCTGAGTAAGGATTAGGGGGGGGAGTGGGGACTTGGGCTGTGGGAGGAGTGAGTAACGGGGAAGACGGAGCGGGATTAGTGGAGACGGGTGTAGGAGGAGTAGCTGAAGTGGGTGCAGTAGGATTGGCAATAGCAAGGGAGGAGGGGTTAGCTAACTGGGTGGAAGAAGATGGGGTAGGAGGGTTAGCAACGGAGAGTGAGTGTTGAGAAGAAATGGTGGATGAAACATTCAGACTAGGCAGATTAGTCACAGAAGGCAATGCAGGGATGGATGGGGATGATGGGAGTGTTAGGGATGATGGAGGGGAGAAAAAGGATCCGTCAGAATTCAGGACTGGGCAGACAGGGGAGGTGACGGGATGGGTGACAGGAGGTTCGGGAGTGGAGAACATGGTCAGCTGGCTGTCGCCTTTTGCTGACCGAACCTTGGGAATAGACATCCCCTGGGCACCATCTTGGGGTGTTGGCTGAGAGGATGCCCCAGTAACACAATTCTTATGATACACATACAGTCTTACACCTTTATGATTTATCTCTTCCTCTACCCAACCCTCCTGCTGGATAGCCTTTGCTACTCTGTACCATGCTTCAGCAGTACGTAATAAATCATTATCTGTAAGCTTGCCTTTCTTCTCTGTCAGTAATCTACGCCAGCTTTCTGGCTGTAATCTACCACATGAAGGCACAGCAATTTTACACACTTTAGCAATCTTTGCAACATTTTTAATCATCTCTTCACCTTCTCTATCTTCAACTAAATCACACGCGAGCCAGCCCCTACTGGGCTTACTCACTTCCTGTCCCATATCCCCCTATACAGAGCGTCCCAAGTATAGGTAAAGGAAAATGAAACAGAACGTCTACAATGCTCGACTGCCACTAGGAAGGGTGGGTCCCTCCCAGTGGGTCCCCAGTGCGTCTTCCCAAAACGTAGACCAGTCACTGAATCCGTGTACCCTCGGTGGTAGCCACGGATTGGAGCGGGGTGAGAAGTGTGTGACCAATCACTTCCCTTACAAGAGAAATAGGAGTGGATAGTGTAAATAGTACAGGAAGTAGAGGAAAAGTAAACAGTGAAAGTAGAGACAGACCCAGGAGTTTGAATGACTCCACACTTAAAACAACATTTAATACAACATTTCAATTGAAATACAGTGCATGCATCAACAGTAATCCCTTTCCTTTACTCTTGTGGCCACCAAGGCCACCTCCCTCAATCTCGTAGTGTCCCCGCTCGGAGAACAACTTTCGTAAGTTTCACTACCAGCGGCCAAGGATAACGACTAACACCGGCCGAAATCCATATGCCTCCCTCGTTACAGCAGTCCACTAAGTGTGGCCACCTCTATCCTCACTCCCGTAGTGCTCCCTATGGACCCACCCACAAGTCACACTACCCCGTGGTGATGGAGACAACAATGCCTGCCCGAATCCACACACCACAAATAAATTGGAATGCCACCAGCCTCAGCGCTCGAAGCTGGAGGGTACCATAACCTCTGCAAGCAGAGCAACGTACACAATGAGGCTAGCTAGAATATCAAAGTGACGTAACCGGGAAACCCCAGGAGGCAAGTCCCCTCCACAGATCCCCCAACCCTTCTTTTTCCTTACTACTGTTAGCTAGACAGTACCTAAAAGAAGTAAACAGGAAAACAGGACCCCTTTGGAAAATCCCCACAGGTCCACCCCCCCTTTTTTTCCCAACAGTCTGGGCCAAGTGACTCCTAAAAAGGGGTAAAAACAGGCAACAGAAGACCCCCAGGCAACCACCCACGGGTCCACCCCCCTTTATCCCAAAAGAGGGAAAGAACAAAACATATACCACTAGCACACCCAGGCAACAGATAGACTAAATGCAGGTAAACAAATGGGTAACAAGACACCGGGCAAGATATTACCTGTCTTTGATGCCCTCCCGGGAAGCAGTCACAGACACGTGGACGGGTCAATCAAAGGGGCTGGAACATACCGGTGGCTCCTGCAGAAGTCTCTACCGTGTACTCAGAGGTGATCAGTCTCTCTTCCTTCCCCCCCGATTCCTCCGTCCAACAGCGTCTTCCTTAGGACGGCTTACCGGCCGGAGGCCATAGCCCGATGCCCCACGTGGATGGATGCCAAATTGATGTAGATTAATTTAGAAATAAACAAAAATGTTTAAAAGTCTATCTGTTCCTGTCCAAATCTGAGATGAATAAATTGCGTATACGTAGAAGTAAGTTCACACTGACACATGCAGTTCAGGTTAAAAACACTTCAGGAAATTTATTAGCATCTAGTTAAAAAGCGGGCACGCAGGCCTTTTTATATGCAAAATGACATCATCATTGAATATCAGATAATAACAAATAAACATCATTAATTGGGTTAAATGTTAAGTGGCTATGTCAGTGTCCACCCATTAATATTATTAATTGGCTCAGAGATTTGAGTGACTAGTGAGGCACCCTCCCATCATGGGATGTCATTGCTCTTTAGCACGAGGCTTACTCGGTGGAAAGGGGGGGCTTGGGCATCATTTTACGTAGTTAGTGATGTCAGTCTCGTGGTCTGTTCCAAGGTTCTTTTATGAATAGAACATTTCATTTAGTCGCTGTTCTCCTGGCCTTGGATTATACTATGTTGCAAGTCAACGGAGATCCGCTAACTCCGGGGCTAGTTATGTCCTTAGAGAGAGAAAATACAATCTCTTATTCATTATATTGAATACTGTCATGTAAGGTGAACAAAATGGAGAGTTCTGTCACAGTGTGAGATTAAAAATGGAGTTAGTACAATTATTCAATACAAGTTCAGTAAAGATTTTTAATAATTCTACATCAATATCACTGCTAATAGAAACATAGACAGGGTTATTATAAACTGTGATGTCACTGCTAATAGAAACACTGACAGGGTTATTATAAACTGTGATATTGCTGCTAATAGAAACACTAAAAGGATTATTATAAACTGCGATATCTCTAATATAACCACTGACAGGGTTATTATAAACTGCAAAATCACTGCTAATATATACACTGACAGCTTTATTATAAACTGTGACATCACTTACAGGGTTATCAACTGTAAAATCACTGACAGGATTATTATAAACTGCGATATCACTGCTAATAGAAACACTGACTGTTACAGGTAAGATTCATCTGTAGGAAAAGGTTACTGATTGCACAAGGTTTGAATTCCTGTTGGTAATTATAAGGCATTTGATTTGAATAGTTAGCTACTTGCTATTGATTGCTGTTTAAATTAGCTATTGTTTGCAAATAAGCAGAGGCCTACCCAGGTGTTAAAGGACCACTCTAAGCACCCAGACCACTTCAGCTTAATGAAGTGGTCTGGGTGCCAGGTCCCTCTAGGATTAACCATTTTTTTTTATAAACATAGCAGAGAAACTGTATTCAATTCCTTGGATTATTTTATGCTATTCCTGTTACCCAGCGGAGATACCTCTCCACTACACATAGCAATACCAGGGTACTCTTTATATAGAAAAGATAGGGAAGGCAAGAAAGGGGGAGGGGTGGCCCTGTATGTGAAGGATAGCATAAAATCTAGCCTAATAAAAGTTAGTGAGGCGAACATAGAGTCCGTTTGGGTTACGTAATTTGGTAATCACACAGTAACTCATGTAGGTGTGATTTATAGGCCCCCCAGGACAAATTGAAGAATTAGATAATCTACTAGTTGAGGAAATAGCTAAAATGACAATGAAGGGGGAAGTTATCATCATGGGTGACTTTAATCTTCCTGATGTAAATTGGAAAACAAAATTAGCTACTTGTGCAAGGAGCACACATATTCTAAACTCCCTACTGGGATTGTCTCTAAAACAAGTAGTTGAGGAGCCAACTCATAAAGAGGCCATACTAGATTTAGTGTTAAAAATGGAGATTTGGTTATCAGATATTACTGTAGGTGAAAGTTTAGGATCCAGTGATCATCAGTCAATGTGGTTTAATATAAGAATAGTGAGTCACACCACACAAAAACAAAAGTTTTAGACTTTAGAAAAACAGACTTTTCTAAAATTAGAATATGTGTAGAGGAGTCATTATCAGACTGGAGCAATTTAAATGGAGTCCAAGAGAAATTGGATTATTTAAAAGTTGCACTAGGCTTGTCAGTAAAAGCAAAAAATTCAAGAAACCACTGTGGTACTCCGAAGATGTGGCCAAAATAGTTAAAAACAAAAAGGTAGCATTTAGTAATTATAAAAAAAAGCAAAGTGAGGAAGACAAAATTATCTTTAAGATTAGGCAGAAAGAGGCTAAGCAAGTTATAAGAGCTTCCAAATCACACACAGAAGAGAAAATAGCACAGTCAGTAAAAAAGGGGGATAAAACTTTTTTTAGATACATAAATGAGAAAAGAAAAGTAAAACAAGGATTAGTTAGATTAAAAACAAAAGAAGGAAGGTATGTAGAAGAGGATAAAGGTCTAGCTGACTGCCTCAATTAATATTTTTGTTCTGTATTTACAGATGAAAATGAAGGAAAGAGACCTCAGTTAAGAAAAAGGATAAATGAGTCATTTATTACATGTGAGTTTACAGAGGAAGATGTTCTATTTCAACTGTCAAAAGTAAAGACAAGTAAGTCAATGGGACCTGATGGAATACACCCAAAGCTATTAAAAGAGCTTAGTGGTGTACTAGCAAAACCATTAACGGATTTATTTAACCAATCATTGTTAACAGGAGTAGTCCCAGAAGATTGGAAGTTAGCGAATGTTGTGCCCATTTGCAACTATAGGCCAGTAAGCCTTACTTCAGTAGTGGGGAAAGTGATGGAAACCATGTTAAAGGATAGGATTGTTGAACATCTAAAAACACATGGATTTCAAGATCAGAGACAACATGGGTTTACTTCAGGGTGATCATGCCAAACTAATCTTATTGATTTTTTTTGATTGGGTAAATAAAATTATAGATCAGGTTGATGCAGTAGACACTGCTTATCTAGATTTCAGTAAGGCTTTTGACACTGTTGCATCAATAAACTGCAATCTTTAAGTTTGGATTCCAATATTGTTGAATGGGTAAGGCAGTGGCTGAGTGACAGGCAACAGAGTGTTGTAGTTAATGGAATATATTCAAAGATTGGACTTGTCACCGGTGGGGTACCTCAGGGATCTGTACTTGGACCATTCTCTTTAATATTTTTATTAGTGATATTGCAGAAGGTCTTGATGGTAAGGTATGTCTTTTTGCTGATTGTGACAGAACCATCTGTCTGTCTATTGTGGTGGATTCGTCTATTTCTGCCCTCTTTCGTGTAAATGGCTGTTTCTATAGCCCAGCCATACGAATGACTGTTTTCACCGAACAAATCTACCGAACGGATGGCCACCCAGGATAAGAAGTGTGCTGCTGGTTAACCTCTTGATCCCAATTAGAACGTTGTGGTTAACCGCAGACCCTTCTCAATTAAACCGAATTCAGGGTGGCCGTCGTTCGTATGTCGACCACAAGGCAGCGGCCATTTTAAAACACTGAAAGCCCAGCGGTGTTTGGCACTGATTCCATGGAACTAAAAACGGACACTTTTTCTGCCGAACACCGCTGAAACAACGGGTCGCCTGGCTGCCTCGACGAAAGCGTACAAACACCGGCAGTTCGGGAGTTTTAAAATACACGAAAGGACTTAACCCAGATAGCCTTCCCATGGAGTCAATCGCATACCGAAAGACTGTAAGGACTTTGACTCCGTGGCGATTGAACTATGTGTGTGGGATCTGAGCGCTATTCGCCAATAATATGCACTCAGATCCAGGCTATCTGGGGATATGTGGTGCGAATGGGAAATGTTCGGTTATTTTAAAGTTATGTATTTTTATGTATTTTCTAGTATTGTATTTAAGATGGCGATTTGTCTTTGTCCTGGAGATAATTGAATTACTTCCCAATTATCTCCAGGGCAGAGGGGAGGAAACCATATTGCATTGTGGGAAAAGGTTACATCTGTATGTCTGAAATGACCCCATGTCTATCTGTCATTACAGTCTCCCATTTGGTCCCCTAGGGGAGTGTCCACCAAGTGGGAGACCTGCATAAATACGGGCAGGTAGTCCACAGTAAAGCCAGATCCTGTTTGACCCTCAATGCGGAGCTTCTGTCTCGTTATTGGGGGGGATTTCTTATTTGCGCTTAGAGACTGTTTATTGGAACCGAAAGCTGCTTGGTGGATATCGTTGTTCGGCGGCTAGCAGCAGTTCGTGGATTTCCGTTCGGGAGTTTGGAGCCTTTCACGGATCCCGGTCGGGAGATTACCGCTTCCCCTGATGGTGGTTCGTATACTGCAGTCTATGCGAATGGAGTTATTGGTATTGCGAAAGGGGAAGGCTAACTAAACGGCGGTTTCGCTTAAAGACACCAGGGGTGTCTTAACAATTGGTCGCAAGCGACGGGATGAATCCGACAGCACAGAAGGTCAGCTACACATCCCGATTTGGTGAAAAGAAATGCAGTATGAGGAGTTAAGGCGTGCTACCCTTAAGGACATACTTGAACGCCAAGGACGGACAGCAAGTAATTTGAAAAATAGAGAAATTATTGCTTTGCTACTGGAGATGGATGCAACACAGGGAATGGAGAGAGCTAATGTGCCCAGCATTTTGGATTTAACCCTCGAGGAAATACAATTTAACCGGGCAGTGCAAATAAGGCTGGCACACTTTGGCCCCAACCCCTCAGCAGACATTATGGAACGTGCAGGCAGCAGTGATGGCACACCAGGCGCTCCGGGAAAGAGGAGCTGCAGCAGTAGAGGTACCCAATAACAATTTTGGAAAGAAAAAGGTACCCTTTGCTGCATTTAAATTTTTTGTTGAAACAGAGGTAGAGATTGATGGGTCACCATCCTCTCTGGGAAATTATCCGACCGGGCTAGTGAAGCATTTTGGGCCATCCCAGAGGAGGAGATTACCAGCTACCGGGCAGTGCAAGATGCGCTCCTAGCCAGGTATGCGGTGACCCCAGAAGCTTACCGACGACGCTTTAGGGAAACTAGCAAGCAGGTTGGTGACTCTTATGTAGAATGGGCCTGCAGGGTCCACCGTACCGCAGCCCACTGGATGGCAGGATGCCAAACGGTAACTGGGGAGGAAGTGCTGCAGGTGTTCTTGCTGGAACATTGCTTCGATAGATTACCTACCGGGGTCCGGGAGTGGGTTAGGGATAGGAAACCCTCCACCCTACCCGAGGCTGCCTGTCTGGCAGACGAATACACGGACGCTCGCAAGTTGGACAGTACAGCTACCAAAGTTCTTGCCAGAATGGAGTATCGACCAACAATAACTCCAGCACCTTCAGCCTACCAACCCCCAGTAAACCGCACCCCAGCAGTACCGCCAGTGAACAATTACATACAACCCTCCCGGTTCAATGCCAGGGATTATTCGCAGCCAATTCGGTGCTTTGGGTGCAAACAGTTGGGGCACAAGCGACCGGAGTGCCCACTGAACAGCGCCAATCAAGCCCAGTCGTGGAGGAGACCAGCCAGCGGGAATCAGCGGCCACCCCAGCCTGCTGCTCACTGTATCGAGCAGGAGGAGTTCTGGGGCATTCTACACGAGGCCGACCCAGTGCAAGCAGCTCATCAGGACAATCGCCAGCAACACTGGCAGACTGTGAAGCTGAACGGCAGAGTGGTAAATGGGCTGAGAGACACAGGAGCCACTATGACACTGCTCCAAAAGAACCTAGTCTCGGAGCACCAGCACACTGGGGACACCGTGGCAGTGAGGGTAGCAGGAGGCGCAGTGTTCCGCTTACCTGTTGCCCGGGCACATTTGGATTGGGGAGTGGGTGCTAGACACGTGGATGTGGGGGTTATGAAAGACTTGCCCGCTGATGTTCTTCTTGGGAATGATTTGGCCCCTTCGGTTTCCGCCTATGCCCCGATGGGTCCTGCTGACGTTAACCCAGTGACTACTCGTGCTCAGACCGTGCTACTGGAACCGGCTTGCCTGCTGATAAGACCCTCTTCCCCGACTGGTACCTTAGATCAGGCCCCCTTAAGCTGGGATTCCCCAGAGGAGTTTGGGAGGGAAACCTGGGCGGACCCGACTCTCCAGAAATACCGAGATAGAGCAGAGACTGGAGAGGAAGGAATAGATGGGGAGTGGTATGAGTGGGTGGGGGACAGGTTATATAGGATCCCTAAGCCTTCCCAGAAGAGTGTTGCCCCTCCACAGAATCAACAGCTAGTGGTACCTGCAAAGTACCGGCAGGAGATTCTGCGGATAGGG
This sequence comes from Pelobates cultripes, assembly GCA_933207985.1. Taxonomy (NCBI): domain Eukaryota; kingdom Metazoa; phylum Chordata; class Amphibia; order Anura; family Pelobatidae; genus Pelobates; species Pelobates cultripes. The sequence goes on along the minus strand of OW240914.1, from coordinate 1,785,319 downwards.
CATGATGTTCCGTTAGCTGGACATCTAGGGTCCCGCCGCACAGCCTATAGGATCTCACATAATTTCTTTTGGCCCAACTTTAACCAGGCTGTGCGGATGTATTGCAGTAAGTGCGACACATGTCAACGGGTAGGAAAGCGGGGGACCACCCTAATGCTAGATTATTATCGATGCCTATTATAGGGGAGCCCTTTTCCCTCATAGCTGTTGACATTGTGGGTCCACTGGCCAGGGCTAGCCCATCCAGTAAGAAATATATTCTTACTGTGGTGGACTATGCCACTCGCTATCCAGAGGCAGTAGCGCTGTCTAATATAGAGGCAGAGACGGTTGCTGATGCCCTGGTTAGAATTTTTACTAGGGTCGGGTTCCCTAAGGAGATCCTCTCTGACCAGGGAACCCAATTCACCGCTGTGCTCACTCAGCAACTGTGGAAGGTGTGTGGCATTAAACTGTTACTTAGCTCACGCTACCATCCACAGACTAACGGTCTCTGCGAGCGCTTTAACGGTACCCTCAAGCAGTTGCTAAGGAACTTTACAGATACTTGCAGAGACTGGGAGAGGTTCCTGCCTTCTGTTTTCTTACAGAGAGGTGCCCCAGGAATCTACTGGGTTCTCCCCCTTTGAGTTGCTGTATGGGAGAAGGGTCCGCGGACCCCTAGATCTCATCTGGGGCCACTGGGAGGGGGAGACGGAGCAGGAGGGGACCCCCATAGTGCCATATGTCCTGGAACTCCGGGACCGCATGGAGAAACTATCCCTGATGGTAAGGGAGAATCTCCAGGCGGCCCAGGGGAGACAGAAGAGATGGTACGATCAGGGTGCCAGACAGCGGGTCTTCCAGGTTGGGCAAGAAGTATTGGTGCTCAAACCTGTGAAGGCAAACAAGATGCAAGCATCTTGGCAGGGCCCGTACAGAGTAGTAGCGCAGATCTGCGATACTTACTTGATAGCCAGCTGTTCAGAGATCCTTTCATGTGAACATGCTGAAAGAGTACCAGGAGAGACCTGAGAATATTGTGGCAGTATGTGCCCAGGCTGCAGATGATCCTGGGAATTTACCTCTTCCCGATTTGTTAGAGAGGGACCACCAGACTGACCTCACTACCCTTGTACAGCTAGGGGACAGGTTGAACCCCACAGAAAGGGTACAAGCGAAGCAGCTGTTGTGGGAGAAGCAGGCGACGTTCTCCCAGAAGCCAGGTTATACTACCCTAGCTGTACATAAGGTCGAGACCCCTGGACAGACCCCCTTACGACAGCCGCCCTATCTTATCTTATTAAGCAGTCCGAGAAGGAATGCGGAAGGAGATACAGGAGATGACCCAGCTTGGGTTCATCGAGCACTCCGACAGCCCTTGGGCCTCGACTCAACGAGTGGACCACCACTGACGCCTACCCGATGCCCCGGGTAGACAAATTCCTGGATCGTATTGCCAGGGGGCGCTATCTGACCACCACAGACCTGTGTAAGGGCTACTGGCAGATCCCCCTGGCCGAGAATGCTATCCCCAAGTCGGCATTCATCACCCCATTTGGCCTGTACCAATTTAAGGTCATGCCTTGTGGGATGAAGAATGCCCCGGCTACCTTCCAGTGGATGGTGGATAGACTCCTGGATGGCTACCAAGAATTTGTCTGTGCATACTTGGACGACATTGCGATCTACAGTGGGTCCTGGGAGGAACACCTGGTTCATGTAGGGGTGGTACTGGATAAGATTCGGGCCGCTGGCCTGACATTGAAGCCAGAGAAGTGCCATCTAGGTATGGCTGAAGTACAGTACCTGGGTCACAGAGTGGGATGTGGGAGCCAGAGACCAGAGCCAGCCAAGGAAGAGGCAGTGGCTAACTGGCCCACACCTACCACCAAGAACCAGGTATTGGCCTTCTTGGGGACGGCAGGGTACTACCGATGTTTTGTCCCTGACTACAGCACTATTGCTAAGCCCCTGACAGACCTGACGAAAAAGAACTTGCCTAAGCAGGTCCTGTGGTCTCCGGCTTGTGAAGCTGCGTTTCAGGCACTGAAACAGGCTCTTGTGAATGCCCCTGTCTTGGCTGCCCCAGTCCCTAACAAACGCTTTCTCGTCCATACAGATGCTTCCATGTGCTGAGCCAAGTCGGGAAAGATGGAGGAGAGCACCCTGTCGCATATCTCAGCCGAAAGTTTTTACCCAGAGAAGTGAGTTATGCGGCAGTGGAGAAGGAGTGCTTGGCCTTGGTCTGGGCATTGAAAAAGTTAAGTCCTTACTTGTATGGGCAAGAGTTTTCCCTTGTGACTGATCATAACCCACTCGTCTGGCTTAACCGGGTCTCAGGGGACAATGGTAGACTGCTGAGATGAAGCTTGGCACTACAGCCCTACAATTTCACTATCAGCTACCGACCCGGTAAGCAAAACGGGAATGCGGATGGGTTATCCCGGCAAACTGACGTCTCCACCACCTCCTAGTCCGAGTCCGGTCATCCTCAAGTTGACCCGCCAAAGGGTCAAGCCGGGTCTGCCGGAGTGTCCGACAAGGAGGGAGCCGTGTGAGAACCATCTGTCTGTCTATTGTGGTGGATTTGTCTATTTCTGCCCTCTTTCGTGTAAATGGCTGTTTCTATAGCCCAGCCATACGAATGACTGTTTTCACTGAACAAATCTACCGAACGGATGGCCACCCAGGATAAGAAGTGTGCTGCTGGTTAACCTCTTGATCCCAATTAGAACGTTGTGGTTAACCGCAGACGCTTCTCAATTAAACCGAATTCAGGGTGGCCGTCGTTCGAATGTCGACCACGAGGCAGCGGCCATTTTAAAACACACGAAAGACCAGCGGTGTTTGGCACTGATTCCATGGAACTAAAGACGGACACTTTTTCTGCCGAACACCGCTGAAACAACTGGGTCGCCTGGCTGCCTCGACGAAAGCGTACAAACACCGGCCGTTCGGGAGTTTTAAAACACACGAAAGGACTTAACCAGATTGCCTTCCCATGGAGTCAATCGCATACCGAAAGACTGTAAGGACTTTGACTACGTGGCGATTGAACTATGTGTGTGGGATCTGAGCGCTATTCGCCAATAATATGCACTCAGATCCTGGCTATCTGGGGATATGTGGTGCGAATGGGAAATGTTCGGTTATTTTAAAGTTATGTATTTTTATGTATTTTCTGGTATTGTATTTAAGATGGCAATTTGTCTTTGTCCTGGAGATAATTGAATTACTTCCCAATTATCTCCAGGGCAGAGGGGAGGAAACCATATTGCATTGTGGGAAAAGGTTACATCTGCATGTCTGAAATGTCCCCATGTCTATCTGTCATTACAGTCTCCCATTTGGTCCCCTAGGGGAGTGTCCACCAAGTGGGAGACCTGCATAAATACAGGAAGGTAGCCCACAGCAAAGCCAGATCCTGTTTGACCCTCAATGCGGAGCTTCTGTCTCGTTATTGGGGGGGATTTCTTATTTACGCTTAGAGACTGCTTATTGGAACCGAAAGCTGCTTGGTGGATATCGTTGTTCGGTGGCTAGCAGCAGTTCGTGGATTTCCGTTCGGGAGTTTGGAGCCTTTCACGGATCCCGGTAGGGAGATTACCGCTTCCCCTGATGGTGGTTCGTATACTGCAGTCTATGCAAACGGAGTTATTGGTATTGCGAAAGGGGAAGGCTAACTAAACGGCGGTTTCGCTTAAAGACACAAGGGGTGTCTTAACACTGATCATACTAAGATATGTAACAGGGTTGATGTTCCAGGAGGGATAAGCCAAATGGCAAATGATTTAGGTAAACTAGAAAAATGGTCAGAATTGTGGCAACTGACATTTAACGTGGATAAGTGCAAGATAATGCATCTTGGATGTAAAAACCCAAGGGCAGAGTACAGAGTATTTGATAGAGTCCTAACCTAAACAAATTATGTTATTATTATAAACTGCGAAATCACTGCTAATAGAAACACTGACAGGGTTATTATAAACTGCGACATCACTGACAGGATTATTATAAACTGCGATATCACTGCTAATAGAAACACTGACAGGGTAATTATAAACTGTGATATCACTGCTAATAGAAACACTGACAAGATAATTATAAACTGCAATATCACTACTACTAATAGAAACACTGACAGGATTATTATAAACTACGTTATCGCTGCTAATAGAAACACTGACAGGATTATTATAAACTGTGATATCACTGCTAATAGAAACACTGAGAGGGTTATTATAAACTGCGATATCACTAGTAATAGAAACACTGAAAGGATTATTAAAGTGTGATATCACTACTAATAGAAACACTGACAGGGTTATTATAAAATGTGACATCACTGACAGGGTTATTATAAACTGTGACATCACAGACAGGAATATTATAAACTGCGATATCACTGCTAATAGAAACACTGACAGGATTATTATAAACTGTGATATCACTGCTAATAGAAACACTGAGAGGGTTATTATAAACTGTGATATTATTAGTAATAGAAACACTGACAGGATTATTATAAATTGCGATATCACTGCTAATCGAAACACTGACAAGATTATTAAAAAAGTGTGATATCACTACTAATAGAAACACTGACAGGATTATTATAAACTGTGACATCACTGACAGGATTATTATAAACTGCGATATCACTGCTAGTAGAAACACTGACAGGATTATTATAAACTGTGATATCACTTGCTAATAGAAACACTGACAGGATTATTATAAACTACGTTATTGCTGCTAATAGAAACACTGACAGGATTATTATAAACTGTGATATCACTGCTAATAGAAACACTGACAGGGTAATTATAAACTGCGATATTATTAGTAATAGAAACACTGACAGGATTATTATAAACTGCGATATCACTACTAATAGAAACACTGACAGGGTTATTATAAAATGTGACATCACTGACAGGGTTATTATAAACTGTGACATCACAGACAGGATTATTATAAACTGCGATATCACTGCTAATAGAAACACTGACAGGATTATTATAAACTGTGATATCACTGCTAATAGAAACACTGAGAGGGTTATTATAAACTGCAATATTATTAGTAATAGAAACACTGACAAGATTATTATAAACTGCGATATTACTGCTAATCGAAACACTGACAGGATTATTATAAACTGTGATCACTGCTAATAGAAACACTGACAGGATTATTATAAACTGCGATATCACTACTAATAGAAACACTGACAGGGTTATTATGAAATGTGACATCACTAACAGGGTTATTATAAACTGTGACATCACAGACAGGATTATTATAAACTGCGATATCACTGCTAATAGAAACACTGACAGGATTATTATAAACTGCGATATCACTGCTAATAGAAACACTGACAGGATTATTATAAACTGTTGCATCACTGACAGGGTTATTAGAAACTGCGATATCAATTAATAGAAACACTGACAGGATTATTTAAAAAGTTTGATATCACTACTAATAGAAACACTGACAGGATTATTATAAACTGTGACATCACTGACAGGATTATTATAAACTGCGATATCACTGCTAATAGAAACACTGACAGGATTATTATAAACTGCGACATCACTGACAGGATTATTATAAACTGCGATATCACTATTAATAGAAACACTGACAGGATTATTATAAACTGCGATATCACTACTAATAGAAACAGAGAGGGTTATTATAAACTGCGATATCACTACTAATAGAAACACTAACAGGATAAACTGTGAGATCACTGACAGGGTTATTATTAACTGCGATATCACTGCTAATAAAAACACTGACAGGATTATTATAAACTCCGATATCAGTGCTAATAGAAACACTGACAGTATTATTATAAACTGCGATATCACTGCTAATAGAGACACAGGGTTATTATAAACTGTGATATCACTGACAGGATTATTATAAACTGCGATATCACTGCTAATAGAAACACTGACAGGAGTATTATAAACTTTTTTTTGTAAATTAAATTTTTATTGCTGGTTGAATGCAAATAAAACAAGCAAACATGGCAGTTGTTTGACGGGGCGGTGAGACATGCAGGTCTCCATTTGTTCTTTTTTTTTTTTGTCAACCGATATACATCCATATCATGTTTTTTGGATTCGCAGATCCAGTTTGGTTAAGCTTACATGAGAGTGTAGACTAATCGTAGTCTTCTTACGCAATGTGATCTGGAGGTCCTATTTTGCCTGTCTGCCTGTAGGTAGTTAAGCGTCATAGATCTACATTAATATTTGCGAACAATGGGACCCGCAGGTCCCTTCAAAATTTAGTTAGTGTAATACTGGCTAGTCTGTTGTGCTCCTGTAATCTTTTTCTGCCCCGTTAATAGGGTGGTGTTTGGTGTTTTTTATCTGTGCATAGCAGTTTTACCATTCATATCCTCAAAGTCAATGTGGTCTACTAGTGAGTACTGTATGTGTGAGGTGTTCTCCTGTGTGGTGTGTCTCCCCCTTGTCTTGGTTGTGTTTTTGTTCGTGTTTTTGTGTTGGCTAGTGTCCATCTCCTCCGGTGGATCTGGGGTGGGGTCGACCCTGAGGTGTGTGTCGGTTCACCCTAGCCTCCTCCCTTTACTGTCAGCATCAGGAGTCCTTGTGTCTGCGGGGGCTGTTATCTGATGCGGTCTTTGCTGGGGGGTTGTTGGGTGTCTTATCTGTTGTCCAATGGAGTCTTTGGTGTTGTATTTGTGTGACTGGCCCTGTGGTTTGAGGGGTAAATGCATTTATGTGGTATATGTTTATGTGTGTACTGTATGAGTTATGAGGTGAATCTCTATGTGGGTGTGTGTTAGTTATGTTTCGAGCTTGTGTGAGTCTGTGGTGTTGCATGTTATCATCTTCTTCCCCTTTCCTTTATTTTTTTCCGGTGCTTTTTTGGCCGTGCTGTACTCTCTTTTTGGGGGTTGTGAGTATCTGTCTGTCCTTCTTTTAGTAACTTACTCCTGCCCCCTAGGTCTTTGCTCTTGCAACTTGCCCATTGTCTGGGCCCTGAGTAGTCTTGTCCCCTGTGTGTGTCTGCTCCCATCTGGGCCCCTGTCCCGCAGAGACAGGTGGATAGGGGGTAGGCTTGGGTGCAGTGGTGTCGTGTACGGCGAGTCCAGGTGCCCCGTCCCCTTTCCCTTGGTCCCTCCTCCCCTCATCTAGGTGGCGGTTGTGTTCCGTGAGCAATATACGTACCATAGTCTCCACTGCTCTGTGTGTTTTTCCTGTCTCCCTAGATGATTTGCTATTGTGGATTCGGCTTTTTGTATTTCTTCTACCCTGTGTTTTCATTGTCTGATTGTCGATGGGTTCTGTGTTTTCAATAGTATCGGTATCAGTGCTTTTGCTGCGTTCAGCTGGTGTCTGAGGATCGATTTTTTTTTTGTGTATGTTGAGAGTGTTTCTTTTGTGTGGTGTAGCAGAACTCGGTCTGCTGTCAAGCTTGTGTGTTCCCCCATTATATTCTGTATTTCCACCTCGATGTCTTTCCAGTTTGGTTGGATTCTGTCGCAGTCCCACCAGATATGTTTAAGAGTGCCGGTTCCGTTTTCGTGTTTGTGTTGTCCATTAGGACTTCCCATTGCCTTTTGAATAGGTCCTTCCTTTCCCTCTCACCTGTTGCCAGTCGTTGGATACGGCCGAGACGGTGCTGTCCGCGTCAGGTGTCTGGAAGCATATCTTTTCAAACCATATTAGTTCCCTGTGCAGTTTGTTTCTGTGTGGTAGCTTGTGGTAAAAGCGTTTAAGCTGGGCATAGTGGAATTGGTAGACGTTCCTCCTTCCGTCATTTCTCGTAAGGTCTTCAGCCCCATCTCTGTTAGTGTCGTGTGTAGTGGGACATATCCTTCCTGGTTGACCAGTGGCCATGCGGACGGTGGTAATCCGTCTCCTATGTTTGAGTTGTGGGTGATGGGGATCATCGGGCTTGGTGTAGGGGAAATGTAAGGCTCTTTCCTCAGTCTGGTCCAAGATTTGGGTGATGGGGGAGTCTTCCCCTAGTTTTTTTGAGGCCTCATCCTCTTTATGCCAGAGGTTTTGGATGGAGTTGGTTTTCTGCTAGGTCTTTGCACAGCGTGATCCATCTTTTGTGAGGGATGGCCGTGTGCAGTTCCCTAATGCGCTGTAGAATCATTGCGTGATAGTATTTGTTCAGGTCCTGTAGTGCGAGCCCCCACGTTTTGGGGAGGCACAGTTTTTCGTGGGCGATCCTGTCTCTGTCTCCCTTCCATGTGTATTTAAGGATCGCTGTCCGGAGCGTTTTGAAGAATATTTGTGGAATTATCCGGGGGATTGTGTGGAACATTTAGAGTATTCTGGGAAGGATATTCATCTTCACAACTGCTATTCATCCCTGCCTTGAGATTTGGTTGTAGTTCCATCTCTTGAGGTCCTCTAAGATGTTGGACAGGAGGGCTGCGTAGTTATCTGTGTAGAGGTCCTTTGCTTCAGGGGTGACCTGCAGTCCCAGGTATTTCATGCGATCTGTGCACCAGTGGAATGGGAATTGTTGTTTCAGTTGTGCGCATTCCTCCTCTGGTACCGTCACATTTAGTATCTCCCACTTGGGTATGTTTAGTTTGAGCCCCGATAAATTTCCATATGTCTGGATTTCTATCATTAGCTGGGGGATCGACTCCAGGGATTCATCCAAGAAGAACAGCATATCATCCACATAGGCGGCTACTGTGCTTGAGGCCCATTATCTGTGGGTTCCTCAGTATTTTATCTAGGAACAGTTCCAGGGTGAATGCAAACAGGAGCGGCGAGAGTGGGCAGCCTTGTCTGGTTCCGTTTTTGATGTCAAAGCTGTCGGTAAGTGCCCCATTCACTCAGACTTTGGCATTTGGTTGGTGGTAGAGCGTTTCGATCCACTTCAGCATCCTCTCTCCGATGCCGGTTCTCCTTAGTGTCGCTATCATAAATTGCCAATTCACAATTCAAATGCTTTTTCTGCGCCTTCCCCTTTCCAACATTCACTTTCAATGTCTTTAACCTTTATTCTTTCTCTCCCCCATCTCATTTCTCCTACCCAATTTTGCTGTATCCCCCCCTGCTTCCTCCGTTGGCCTGCCGATGCGTCCGGTTCTCCCGCCCGCATCCTCTCCCGGCAGTCCAGCTAGGTTAGTGGCAATGGTTAATGCCCTCTCTCCTGGGATATTATTGCTCCGGGCTATGTGGTTCTTCTGCTCCACATTGCTCTGCTCTGCATTGTCCCCCTTCACCCTTAACCCCCCCTCCCCAATAGCTGTTGAGTTTGTCTTGGCTTTCATTCCCAAGGGGCAGTCTGTGCTGTGTTGGGAACGTGTTGGCTAAGTTTGCAGTCAATGGTGGGCTGATCGTGTCAATCGCATGTCGTGCCCCATGGTGGGGTGAGTCTTGGAAGGGATGAGTCTAGAGTCTTAAGTCGTCGGTCAGTGCATGTCAAAGTGGGGTAAAAGTACTTATCTGAGCGCGTCTTGTGGTCATCGTCCACAGGTGTTCGTCTGTTGCTGTCCCCTCACTGCCATTCAAGGGGAGTCTCTCATTGGCCTATCGGGCCTCGCTCATTCGGCGTGTTGGGCCGGGTTTCGAGGCCTGTGTGCTGGTGGTCTGTGCGGTGAGTCCTCTCTGCGCCTTCGAGCGGCTCTTTGCGCCATGGGGCCAGGTCGTTGTTCAAGCGGCCCCAGGATCCAGTCGGCCACCTCCGTGTTCGGCAGGCCAGTCTCCTCAGGAATACCGGTACCTCATCTCGCCATCTGACTGGTACCCATTCGTTCTCATATCGGGCTAGCAAACTAAAGGGGAAGCCCCATTTACATGGTATATTTCGGCTTCTTAAGAGTTGGGTTATCGGCCTTAGAGCCCTGCGAGCCTCTAGTGTGAGGGGCGACAAGTCCTGGTATAAGGCTACCTAAGCTCCCTGGAGCGGCCAACTCTGCTTGGATTGGGCTTTGGACATAAGTTCTTTCACTTTAAATTCGTGTAGGCAACATATAATGTCTCTGGGCGAGTTGTCGATGTTTCTCGGTCGTATTGCTCTGTGGGCTCTGTCAAATCTGATATTGGGCGGTGCGTCTGGGCCCAGTATTTCTCTAAACAATGCGGTAAGTGTGGCCTCCACGTTTTCCTCATTATGTGGGTCAGCAGGTTGCGCACTCTGATATTTGATCTACGTCCTCTATTATCCAGATCCTCTGCCTGCCTTCTAAGGTGTAGGAGGACCTTGTTGGTTGATAGCTAGGTTATTAGCTTCTATGCGGCCAGTCATCGCTTGTTCTCTGGCCTCCAGTGCCTGGATGCGGGTGCCTTGCGCTGCGATATCATTCCCAAGCATGGCAACTTCCGCTCGGATCGCCTCATGGAGCGTGTCCGACGTGTTTTTCGGGTCTGCTTTTGTGACCATAGTGCTAGTTAGGATTCTAATATCTGCCCTAATGTCCGCTAGGGAAGTGCTTGTGACTCCGACGATGTGGTCGGTCCATCGGCCATCTTTGGGCCCTGCGTGCCACTAGGTGGCCTTCTCGGCGTTTGGAGGTACCTGTCCATGGAGCCGCTCAGCGGGGTGTTCTGCTGCTTGCTGCGTGTTTGGTAGGTTTCCAGGCGTTTAGAAACACTGACAGGGTTATTATAAGATGTGATATCACTGACAGGGTTATTATAAACTGTGACATCACTGACAGGATTATTATAAACTGCGATATCACTATTAATAGAAACACTGACAGGATTATTATAAACTGTGATATCACTGCTAATAGAAACACTGACAGGGTTATTATAAACTGATATCACTGTTAATAGAAACACTGACAGGGTTATTATAAATTATGGTATCACTGCTAATAGAAACACTGACGGTTATTATAAACTGCGATATCACTATTAATAGAAACACTGACAGGGTTATTTAGATAGATAGAAGCAGTACTTGCTCTGTTTATAGACCATCTAAATCCATAGATAGATAGAAGCAGGGCTCGCTCTGTTTAACCCCTTAAGGACACATGACATGTGAGACATGTCATGATTCCCTTTTATTCCAGAAGTTTGGTCCTTAAGGGGTTAAACACTATATAAATCCATAGATAGAAGCAGGACTCGCTCTGTTTATACACTATATACTGTATTTTCTGGCGTATAAGACTACTTTTTAACCCTGGAAAATCTTCTCCAAAGTCGGGGGTCGTCTTATACGCCAGGTATAGGGTCTATATGGCTGCCGGGGGCGCCCTGCACCCCCATCGCCGGCCCTTCTAATGCTGCAGCCGCCTTAGCGCTCCAGAGAGAGCGCTCAGACTGCTGCCGCACTGCCTCTCTTCTCACCTCCCCTGCCCTGTGCAGAGTGGGTGGCCGAGCTCCTCTTCGTCCTGCCAGTCCACACTGAGTGCTCACTTCCTTTCAGTCCAGCCGGGAACAGGTAACTGAATCTCCTGTACTGCGCGATACCTGGCCGTACTGACAGGACGAAGAGGAGCTCGGCCACCCACTCTGCACAGGGAAGGGGAGGTGAGAAGAATGTAGGGAGGATTGGGGTGGGAGTAAAAAGAATGGGGGGGGAGTAAAAAGAATGGAGGGGGTTATTAAAAAGAATATATCGCAATTAGCCTCCTGTGTGCTAGACCAGCAGGCATGGATTATATGCCCAAACAGCCTGGCACATACCTGGGCTTTAAATGCTATTTCATATTATCATTATTTAATGTCTTGCTGTGTAGCTCTGTCTGCTCACTGTACATCATGGCTAATTTTTATTTGGTGTGCATTGGAAGAGGGGTAGTCTTATACGGCGAGAATATCCCAAACTTTATATTTTAACTGGAAAAGTTGGGGGTCGTCTTATACGCCGGAAAATACGGTAAATCCATAGATAGAAGTAGGGCTCGATTGTGTATACACTATATAAATCCATAGATAGAAGTAGGGCTTGCTCTTTTTATACACTATATAAATCCATAGATAGAAGCAGGGCCCACTTTTTTTATACATTATATAAATCCATAGATAGAAGTAGGGCTTGCTCTGTTTATACACTATAGAAATCCATAGATAGAAGCAGGGCTTGCTCTGTTTATACACTATAGAAATCCATAGATAGAAGCAGGGCTTGCTCTGTTTATACACTATAGAAATCCATAGATAGAAGCAGGGCTTGCTCTGTTTATACACTATAGAAATCCATAGATAGAATCAGGGCTTGCTCTGTTTATACACTATAGAAATCCATAGATAGATAGAAGCAGGGCTCGCTTTGTTTATACACTATATAAATCCATAGATAGAAGCAGGGCTTGCTCTGTTTATACACTATATAAATCCATAGATAGATAGAAGCAGGACTCGCTCTGTTTATACACTATATAAATCCATAGATAGAAGCAGGGCTCGATTGTGTATACACTATATAAATCTATGGATAGAAGCAGGGCTCGCTCTGTTTATACACTATAGAAATCCATAGATAGAAGCAGGGCTTGCTCTGTTTATACACTATAGAAATCCATAGATAGAAGCAGGGCTCGATTGTGTATACACTATATAAATCTATGGATAGAAGCAGGGCTGGCACTGTTTATTTCTATATAAATCTATAGATAGAAACAGGGCTCGCTCTCTTTATACACTATATAAATCCATAGATAGAAGCAAGGCTCGCTCTGTTTATACACTATATCAATCCATAAATAGATAGAAGCAGGGCCGGATTCACATAGGGGCTGATAGAGCTGCAGCTCCAGGCCCAGGCTGTCACGACAATGACCCCTACACGCAGAGTGTAATTAGAAAGTAACATATACGGACCTTACAATGGCCGGACTCAAACGCCAAGGAGTAGTCGAAGGAATAGCCAAGAGTCAAGGGAGTACAGAAAGCACGCACACGAGAATAACCAACCCAAAATCAGGAAACCAGAGATGAGAATAGTAAGAGGAAAAGCCAAAAGTCAAATACCAGTAAATACAATAAATGATCTCAAGAGCACTAAATGGAACTATCAAGAACCTCAATAGGGTGCTGAACAATTGAAAAAGGCGACTTTTTATAGTGTGGTTGTAGCGGAGCTGCAATATTAAATCCCAAGATCTCCGCTGGTATAGAAGGTAATCCAAAGTAAAGCACTGGAAAAGAAGGCAATATCCCAAATCCCCCAATAACCGGACGAAACAGTTCAGGGAGTCAACTGACAATTTTATTCACGGCTCCAGGAGTCCACTGACAATTTTATTCACGGCTGTTAGCCTATGCATGCTCTCTATTCTAAAACACACAAATACATTTTTACACCAGGTTAACACAGCTATTTCAGACAACCTTTAAATGTTCTGCAATATGACCTAAAGTGGCTAGGTTTGCCACAATGCTCCCCCAGAACCAAGCCGGCATACACAGTCTGATCCCAACGGATCGGCTTGTGGATGTCCGGAGGAGTACTCACAGATAACTTCTCAAGGTCAGTCTGTCTAGATAACCCGTCGGCGTTACCGTTTTGCTTTCCTGGGCGGTAATGAATAGTGAAGTAAAAAGGCTGCAGCGCCAAACTCCAGCGTAGCAGCCTGGCATTGTCCCCTGCCACACGGTTCAGCCACACCAACGGGTTGTGATCTGTGAGTAGGGAAAAAGGTTGTCCATATAAATAAGGCTGCAACTTTTTGAGGGCCCACACCACGGCCAGGCATTCTTTCTCAATGGCGGCGTAGCTCACTTCACGGCTACAACTTTCGGCTTTAGTAAGCTACGGGATGTTCTCCGCCATCTGCTCCAATTTGGCTCAGCACTGCTCCTAATCCAAACATGGAAGCTTCTGTGTGGACAGGAAATAGTTTAGTTGGATCAGGAGCAGCAAGTACAGGTGCATTGGTTAAAGCAGTCTTGAGTTGTTGGAACGCCTGATCACACTCTGGGGCCCAGATGACCTGTCGAGGAAGGTTTTTGCGTGTCAAGTCAGTCAGGGGTTTGGCCAGGGCACTATAATTGGGTATGAATTTTCGGTAGTACCCTGTAGTACCAAGGAAGGCTAGCACTTGGGTTTTTGTTTGGGGGGGGATAGGCCACTTAGCTACTGCTTCAATTTTTGCTGGTTAAGGCTTTTTCTGTGCACTCCCTACCCGCTGCCCCAGGTACTGTACCTCTGCCATCCCGATGTGACACTTACTGGGCTTTAGCAACCCTGCCTCTCCGATACGGTCAATGACTGCTCCAATATGTCACAGGTGGTCTGACCAGGTCTGGCTATAGATGGCGATATCATCCAGGTATGCACATGCATACTCCTGAAACCCATCCAGTAGCCGATCCACCATCCGTTGAAAGGTAGCCGGATCATTTTTCATCCCGAATGCCATGATGCAAAACTTTTACAAGCCAAATGGGGTGACAAACACTGACTTGGGGATGGCATCCTCGGCTAGTGGAATCTGCAAATACCTTTTGTATAAATCTATTGTAGTAAGGTACTGGCCTCGTGCCATTTTGTCTAGCAGCTCATCTATCCGGGGCATCGGGTAGGCATCAGACACTGTTTTGTCATTTAGCCTCCGGTAGTCTACACAAAAGCATGTTGTGCCGTCCTTCTTGGGTACCAGCACTACCGGCGATGCCCAGGGGCTATCGGAATGTTCAATAATGCAACATTTCCTCAATTTCCTTCCTCATATGTTCCATGACCGCTTCCGGGATACGGTATGGGGCCAATCACATAGGTGGTGTCACATCTCTGTTCCACCACCTGGTATGGGCCTTGCCAGATGGCCTGCAGCTTGTCATTGCGAACAGGTTTTAAGATCAAAACTTTCTGTCCCACGTGAAAGCTGCGGTCTCTGGCTCCCCTATCATACCAGCGGCGCTGGCGTTGTTGGGCCGTACCGTCTGGGTTAGTGCCTCCAAGCGGTCCCTGAGATCCAGCACATATGGTACAATGGGTGTCCCATCTGTACTACTTTCCCCTCCCAGTGCTCCCTAATTGAGTCTAAAGGTCCTCGCACCCTTCTCCCAAACAGTAGTTCAAAAGGAGAAAAGCCTGTGGACTCTTGGGGTACCTCTCTGTAAGCGAATAGCAGATGGGGTAGGAATCGCTTCCAGTCCTTAAAGGCCTCTCCAAAGGTACGGAGCATCTGCTTTAACGTCCCATTAAACCTTTCACATAACCCATTAGACTGCGGGTGGTACGCAGAGTTTACGATAGGTTTAATGCCACACATTCTCCATAGTTGGTGGGTCACCTCGGCCATGAACTGCATACCCCTATATGATCTCCTGGGGGAACCCACCCCTACTTTCATTAAGGCTTCAGCCACTGTCTCGGCGTGGATATTAGAGAGGGCTACTGCTTCGGGGTACTGGGTGGCGTAGTCTACTATGGTCAAGATATATCTCTTGCCGGGGGGACTGGGTTTTGGTAAGGGCCCTACTATATCTATGTGGCGGAACCAACCTCGACACTGTCCACTGGAGAGGCCTGGTTGCTCGCCTGCTCCCTTTAGACTATGGTCCTGCATTTTAAACTTTTATTTTACCGGCAGAAAGGTTTATTTGTGCCTTTCTGCGGACTGTTAAAGCCATGCTACCCCAGATAGCTATGCCATGGAGCCCAGCCGTATACTGAAAGACTGTATGAAAGGCTTTGGCTCCATGGCGATTGAACTGTATGTATGTGATCTGAGCGCCATTCGCTAGTAATGTGCGCTCAGATCTAAGCTATCTGGGGATATGTAGAATGTATATGTTTTAGGTAATAAATGTGGCTGTATGTAATTTTATGTCTTTTACTGTATTGTTACTGCCACGTGGTTAATGGAGTTTTGCCTCTGTCCTGGGAGATAAGTGGATTACTTCCCAATTATCTCCAGGACAGAGAGGAGGGATTGTGATGTAATTGTGGGAGTGTTTAAAGGTGTATGTCTGTGATGGGCTAAGGGCCAGTATGTTTCCCAGTTTCCCATTTGGTCCCCTAGGGGAGTGTCCACCAGGTGGGAGACTTGCATAAAAGCCTGGCAGTTAGCCCCAGTAAACCAGTTCCTGCTTAACCCTCAGTGTCATCTCATTATTGGGGGAGGATTTATTGTATGCTGTTCCAGTTTGACTGCTAGGAGTGTAAAACTATTTGCATGGTTTTTTCCTATTCGGCTGTTTCCAGTATTCGTGTGTTTGCAGTTCGGGAGAGTGGTGATTGCAGTAGCTGTCTGTGCATCTGAAAAAAGGGGAATATCGCGTAAACGTTTTTTTAACCTCTTGTGGGCAAAACGGTCCGTTACAATCTACGGCCACTCTACTAAATGGTTAGTCTATGATGGGCAGTGGGCATAATTTGGCCTTGTGTCGGTCACCCCTCTTGCCTACTCGCCGACAGATGTCACATGTCTGGCAATACTGCCGCAAGTCCTTGGATATACCCGGCCAGAAAAAGGCGTGGGTCAAGCGGTATCAGGTGCAAGTCATCCCCAAATGCCCAGACAAAGGGATGTCGTGAGCGATCCGAAGAAGTTCCTGTCTATATTTCTGCGGGACCACTAGCTGTCTAGTAGTCACATTCACAGATCCCCCCACTACCCTTTCAGAAATGCGGTACAGTAAACCCTTTTCCCGGGTATAACGTTCTCCCTCTAATCCGGCCTGGTCGGAGATCACCCTATCCCTGTATACTTTTAAAGTGGGGTCTATCTGAACCTCAGCCTCAAATTCATTCGGGGTATCCCAGGTAACACGGGTCGCAGGAGGGTCCCTGTCTTTTACCTGAGCCTCAGAGTGTGTTGCTGGTGCGAGCCTGTTGGTTACTGGGTGAGGCTATTGGAGTGGAGCTTGAGGAATAAAGGCAGAAGTCATTCGACCCAGGTCGTTTCCCAATACGACATCCCCTGGCAGTTTCTGCATCAGGCCCACCTCTACCATGCCCTCCCCAACACCCCAATTCAAACGTACTTTAGCGGTGGGTAATCTGTATACCGCTCCCCCTGCTACTCGCACTGCCACAGATCCACCGGTGTGTGCGGAGCCTGGAACCAAATCAGGGGCTACCAGAGTGGCTCCCGAATCCCGGAGCCCTTGGACCTCTTTCCCTTCCAGGGTTACTAGCTGGCTATGGTGTTGCCTGTTGTCGGTACAAGCCACAGACATCACATCGTGTAGTATCCCCAGGGGCTCTTCGGTCTGATTAAAAAGTATCTCCTGGGTTGCTGGCTCCACTTGGAAGTGGTGGGCGGCTGCTCTTGGTGCTGGATTCTGCCGTACCTGGCTCCATGCTTGGCGGCTCCGGTTCTGAGTATACTCTCTCGCCATGTGGCCCCATTGTTTGCACGTATGGCACTGTATATTCGCATACCCGGATGGTGGAGTGTGCCCCCCTGGGGCTGGCCGGAATGGATTTGCTGTAGGTGCAGTAGGGGTAGCTGTATGAGGTTGAGCGGTGGGTCGAGTGTACCCTCGGTTGAGGTTACCGTGATGCCTCCTGGCGTCATAGTGCTGGTCTGCTAGTCTTGCAGCTTCTGTTAGGGTGAGGGGTTTTCTATCTCTTACCCATTCCTGTGCCTCTGGGGACAGGCTATTGAAAAACTGTTCTAACAGCAGCAATTGCCGTAACTCCTCCATGGTGGTTGCTTGACTGGCTTGTATCCACCCCTGGGAGGCTTGGTCCAGTTTGTGTGCCCACTCTGCGTGGGAATCTTTCTCTGGTTTGCGCAACCCTCGAAACTTGCGCCGGTATGCCTCTGGGGTAATGGCGTATCTTTCCAGTATAGCCTGTTTTACCCGAGCATAATCTTTACTGTCCTCTCTGGGTACAGCCCGATAGGCTTCGACTGCCCGACCTGACAGTTTGCCTGCCAGTAAAGGTACCCACACTGCCTGCTCCAAATCATGCAAGTCACATAGCCTCTCAAAGTCTTGTAGATACCCATCAATCTCGTCTTTCTCTTCAGAGAACATTTTAAAAGCATGGTATGGGATCTTAGGCTTTACCTGGCTGACGACTGAAGCATTAATAGACTCTGCTCTGGGAGGAGCATCCTGCGGTCCGTGTGCCATCACATACTCCTGCACATCAGGACTGTCAGTATTTCCATCCTGGTCCTCATTTCCTTTTGGAAGGGGGTTTCTTCCATGGCTGGTGGGGGTGTAACACTCCCTCCATCAATTCAGCACAACTTTTGGCTTATTGCTGGTTATCTTGCCCCTGGCTTCCAATAGTTCCTTTAACGTCTGCCGTTTCAATGGAGTGTAGTCTGTCTCCATTCACCTCTGTGTTCGGTTCTTTGTTGTATCTGAATTGCCATTCACTTTCCTGTTCGGTAGTTTCAATTACCCGAACACCGCTTTTCGGCTGTAAGGTTGGATCCCGTCGCTTGCCACCAATTGTAGCGGAGCTGCAATATTAAATCCCAAGATCTCCGCTGGTATAGAAGGTAATCCAAAGTAAAGCGCTGGAAAAGAAGGCAATATCCCAAATCCCCCAGTCAACTGACTCCAGGAGTCAACTGACAATTTTATTCACGGCTGTTAGCCTATGCATGCTCTCTATTCTAAAACACACAAATACATTTTTACACCAGGTTAACACAGCTATTTCAGACAACCTTTAAATGTTTTGCAATATGACCTAAAGTGGCTAGGTTTGCCACAGTGGTTCCTTTGGCTTTAAATCCACGCCCCTAAAAGGTCCGGGAGCGTGGTAATGTTTGAATACCCGCGGGATAATTATGCTGACGTCGGCACGCATGCGTCATAAGAAGAGGCGTCTCTGGAGCGGCCAAGAGACTGTGCCGCCTCCCAGAAGCAAGAAGAGAGGACGCCACGCTGCGCGGGTCCGGAGGGAAAAGGTAAGGTATCGTTACACAGGCCCATGGAATAGGCCCATAGACCCCCCCCCCTGAAAAAAAAGGAAAGTTTATTTTTAATTTTTTTTAAAACACACATTACTCTTAGGGATTCCACCCGGCATTTATTTTATTGGCACAGCCAGTATTTGAGGCTGCCTGGCTGGTGCCTATATTGCAGTCATACTGGCAATACAAATGCTGGTATTTTTCTCAGTATAAACAGAGATTACGATGCAATACCAGCACTGGCCAGTAGTCCCCATGTCTCCAAGCCCACTGGCACTAGTGTCTGTGGCCCTGGTGTCTGTGTCCCCATATCTCCCACTGCCCCCCATGTCTCAATGTCCCCCAGCCAGTGTCTCTAGTGTCTGTGTCCCCATATCTTCAAGTGTCTCCTATTTTCCCAGTGTCCCCTGATCTCTAAGTGTCCCTGGTGTCTCCTTGTCCCCAGATATCCCTGTGTCTGCAGGTATCCCCATGTTCCTAGTGGCATGGGGATCCTGGGAGACATGGGGACATAGACACATGGGAATACTGGAGGACACAGGGAGACATGGGGCATTGAGACACTGTGATACATAGGGAAACTGGGAGAGCTCAGGACACGACACTGGGAGGCATGAGACACGGAGACCTGGAGTAATCAACACATGGGAGTCATGAGGGCACAGGGAGATATGGGGAGAAAAAAACCAAGTAGTTTATTGGTGATTGTACAGCATATTCTCTTATTTCACTCCTTGTGATTTACATCATGCGAGGTCACCCATACATAATTAATTATGCAAATTAATAAGGCCGGTATGTTTTTCCAAGAAAGGTGGCAACCCTAACTACTTTTCACATACTCTTGCTTAAGTGTGGAAACTGTAGAGGGATGTATGGGAACAAAACTTGTGTGGACTGGCTGACAATGAATATAGTTAAGGTAATGCTGACTAAAACTGTGGCATGTTCCCTTTCACAACATACATGTTTTCTTTGTCTCATACTGTATAACAGGAAATTCTGCCTGCTAGTAAGTAAGAGACAAGTGGACCAGCGAGTGCTAGGAAAGCTTAGAAAGCGTTGAGTGAGCGCATCATTAGACGCATTTATGCCAAGCTCAGGGTGCTGTCTGCATAGTATGCCCTTAGTTGGCTAGATGCATTCATGCCAGGCTGGCCTTCCAGTTCTTCGGGCAGACATGTCCTTTTTGGGCATGTTCGCCCCTCTTGGCAGGTTACGTGATTTGTGCCCATTGACTTCCTGCTTGACTGGACACTGCTGTTAGGGGTTATGGATTTACTTGAAAAATTAAAACATAAATTAGAGAGAGATTAGCAGAGTAAGTTTTCTTATAGCTGCTGTTTTCTTTCTTTCCAGGACCATCTCCATCAGATACATGACGCTTGGGAGTGTTTTTGGTCGATAAGATTCTGTAATTAGGCCCATTATAATTGTCAGCACTGGGCTGTTAATCTGGCCCTGGATAGAAAGAGGGCTCCCTCTGTTTATACACTATCTAAATCCATAGATAGAAGCAGAGCTCGCACTATACACTAAATCCATAGATAGATAGAAGCAGGGCTCGCTCTGTTTATACGTTATATAAATCCATAGATAGAAGCAGGGCTTGCTCTGTTTGTACACTATATAAATCCATAAATAGAAGCAGGGCTCACTATTTATACACTATATAAATCCATTAATAGATAGAAGCAGGACTCGCTCTGTTTATACACTACATAAATCCATAAACAGAGCGAGCCCTGCTTCTATCGATGGATTTATATAATGTATAAAGAGAGCAAGCCCTGCTTCTAATCATGGATTTAGATAGAAGCAGGGCTCGCTCTGTTTCTACACTATCTAAATCCATGATTAGAAGCAGGGCTTGCTCTCTTTATACATTATATAAATCCATCGATAGAAGCAGGGCTCGCTCTGTTTATGGATTTATGTAGTGTATAAACAGAGCGAGTCCTGCTTCTATCTATTAATGGATTTATATAGTGTATAAATAGTGAGCCCTGCTTCTATTTATGGATTTATATAGTGCACAAACAGAGCAAGCCCTGCTTCTATCTATGGATTTATATAACATATAAACAGAGCGAGCCCTGCTTCTATCTATTTACGGATTTATATATAGTTTATAAACAGACGTAGCCCTGCTTCTATCGATCTATGGATTTATATAGTGTATTAACAGAGCAAGCCCTGCTTCTATCTATGGATTTAGATAGTAAATCCATAGATCGATAGAAGCAGGGCTTGCTCTGTTTATATACTATATAAATCCATAGATCGATAGAAGCAGGGCTTGCTCTGTTTCTACACTATCTATCTATGGATTTATATAGTGTATAAACAGAGCGAGCCCGGTTTCTATCGATCTATGGATTTATATAGTGTATAAACAGAGCGAACCCTGCTTCTACACTATCTAAATCCATAGATAGAAGCAGGGCTCGCTCTGTTTATACACTATATAAATCCATAGATAGACAGAAGCAGGGCTCGCTCTGTTTATACACTATATAAATCCATAGATAGAGGCAGGGCTCGCTCTGTTTATACATATATAAATCCATAGATGATAGAAGCAGGGCACGCTCTGTTTATATGTTATACACATTAATTGAAAACTCAAATGCCTTTAACTTAACAGTAACAGAGCTGTCTGCGTGGTCTCTATTGCTCTCCAATAAATGTTTTCTGTTATCTAATATCTAATATAATGCAGCTCTCATCACCTCCCAAAATCCACTGTAAACCAGTCAAGTTGACCCACCTCCCACTTGCATTTCAACTGCAGTCTATTTCTACCATATCACCTATATTTACTGCCCCATCCAAATAGTCAGACAATATTTTCATTTATGAGAATGTAGACTCACCCAGTTTAGTAGGCTACAGTAGTACTTGGGTGAGCTGTGCCTCAACACCCAAGTTGTGAAAACTTACCTTGCAAGTAAACATTAAGCCTGTAAATATGTAGACAGTTTCAATAAATATCTGGATGTGTGTCCAGTAGACAAACATATGCTAGTGACCGCACCCTTATTAGATAGATTATTTACAATGCAATTATTATACTCTCCTCTGTCTTCCGAGTCCTGCCCACGAGGTGCTCCCACTCATCTGCGGAATTAAAAGGTATGAATATGACGAGTTGTCCTTTTTACACAAAGAGCTCTCGTTCTCTACCTACATGTACAAAGACCTCGCTCTCTCCATTCAAAGTACAGACACCTACCACCCACAAGTTACACCCTTCGCATACAAGATGCACTCTCCATCCTTTCACTATGCTTTGTCTTCAGGCATACTGCAGTATGCTAAGATCCTTAAAGATGGTGGAACGGTTTGCACGCTGGTAATGATGGTGGAAGGAGGGTGTGTATATATTTATATGCACATACATAAAGCCATATCTTGAAATAATTCTCTTTATACAAGAAAGTCTACAATTAAAAACCAGACCCCCATTCTCCCCACGCACCCCCAGCCCCTGAAAAGAGGGGAAGGGAGGGGTTTTACAGTTCACGGTTATCACCCTCCTCCACGGTAAATGTCCTAGAGGTAGAGGGGGTACAGTCTCTGTCTGCTGGCGGGGACAGGGGGTATCCAGGAGAAGGAGGCGGCGGGGCTGAATGTCACCATAGTCTGTGCTGGTGGAGATTGCGGCTCAGAACCGAGCGAACATCAGCTGTGAACCTAGATGGGCAAGAAATGGCATTAGTGAAACAGCACCTTACCGTTTAAAGGTTCTCAGTACATAGATCAGGATTCCATGAAAGCAACCAACACTGTATATGTAGACTGCATAATATTCTATTATGCAGTCTACATATACAGTGTGAAAGGAACATGTTTGTAACATATTATAGAATCATAGAATATATCATGCCCATATATGTAGAATATTAATGGAGTTAGGTATAGTTTGTATAGTGTTCTCTCACATATCTGACAGATTTGTGCACATGCATCATTTCCTTATGTATAGCTTAATACTGCTTTGTAGTGCTACATAATCTATTTTATTCCTCCTGTGACTTTTACCATTAATTACATTCAACGTATAAGAAAAACGAAGCACATTCACATTAAGTAAATTATATTTCTGTAAGAATGTGAAAGTGTCAGTGTCTTTTATTATAAAGTATCTAAGGGTGTGAAGGTCTGTTACGGGGCACAGCGCGACTGTACATGGCGTCTGTCACGGGGCACAGAGCATGGCGTCTGTCACGGGGCACAGCGCATGGCGTCTGTCACGGGGCACAGAGCATGGCGTCTGTCACGGGGCACAGAGCATGGCGTCTGTCACGGGGCCCAGCGCATGGCGTCTGTCACGGGGCCCAGCGCATGGCGTCTGTCACGGGGCCCAGCGCATGGCGTCTGTCACGGGGCCCAGCGCATGGCGTCTGTCACGGGGCCCAGCGCATGGCGTCTGTCACGGGGCACAGCGCATGGCGTCTGTCACGGGGCACAGCGCATGGCGTCTGTCACGGGGCACAGCGCATGGCGTCTGTCACGGGGCACAGCGCATGGCGTCTGTCACGGGGCACAGCGCATGGCGTCTGTCACGGGGCAGCGCATGGCGTCTGTCACGGGGCCCAGCGCATGGCGTCTGTCACGGGGCACAGCGCATGGCGTCTGTCACGGGGCACAGCGCATGGCGTCTGTCACGGGGCACAGCGCATGGCGTCTGTCACGGGGCACAGCGCATGGCGTCTGTCACGGGGCACAGCGCATGGCGTCTGTCACGGGGCACAGCGCATGGCGTCTGTCACGGGGCACGGGGCACAGCGCATGGCGTCTGTCACGGGGCAAGGGGCACAGCGCATGGCGTCTGTCACGGGGCACGGGGCACAGCGCATGGCGTCTGTCACGGGGCACGGGGCACAGCGCATGGCGTCTGTCACGGGGCACGGGGCACAGCGCATGGCGTCTGTCACGGGGCACGGGGCACAGCGCATGGCGTCTGTCACGGGGCACAGCGCATGGCGTCTGTCACGGGGCACAGCGCGACTCTACATGGCGTCTGTCACGGGGCACAGCGCGACTCTACATGGCGTCTGTCACGGGGCACAGCGCGACTCTACATGGCGTCTGTCACGGGGCACAGCGCGACTCTACATGGCGTCTGTCACGGGGCACAGCGCGACTGTACATGGCGTCTGTCACGGGGCACAGCGCGACTGTACATGGCGTCTGTCACGGGGCACAGCGCGACTGTACATGGAGTCTGTCACGGGGCACAGCGCGACTGTACATGGGAGTCTGTCAACGCGGCGTCTGTCACGGGGCACAGCGCGACTATATACGGCGTCTGTCGCGGGGCACAGCGCGACTATATACGGCGTCTGTCGCGGGGCACAGCGCGACTATATACGGCGTGTGTTAAGCTGCATGGTGTTTGTGATGGTATATACATTTCGTCTCTGTTTTTAGAGAGACCTATGCTGTTTAATCAAGGGCGAAGTATGTGTTATGTTTAACATATTGAGAAATAGGGTAAGATGTGGAGCCCTGGGTTGAAGCATTTGGAGAGTAGGGTGGGCCGGTGCTTCACAGACAATTGGGAGAAAGTCCAGGCCAGGAGTTCAGACTGACTCCAACACAGTCAGCTGCAAGTAGTTAGCAGCAGTTAATGAAGTAAGTTTCTCTGGTAAACAGGCAATAGGGACTGTTTTCTCTTGTAAAGGCTGGAAGCAGCAAACTGACATTCTATAAGGTTGATGAAACCTTTTTTATTTAAACCTTGATAGTAAAGGATACCTATGTTAGTAAGAGCTCAGACAAGCTAGGATTCTGTTTGTAGGAATCTCTTTTATAATTTATGCTTCTAACGCTGCTTCTCATAGTAGATTGCACAATCAATTGTCTGGATTCTCATTGATTCCACATGTGATGTCTATATATAGGGTGTCTGTATTCTGGCTCCAAATATCGTGTACCTTAATGCATCCAGCATTGGTAGAAGGTTTAGTAGTGCTGTGTCACTGGGATCGCTGAACCAGGACTTTATAGGAATAGCATTATCTGTGGAAATATAGATTTATAAAATAAGGAGATTATAGACAACCCAGATCAATCGGGAGACAAACTGTCCAGACCACACACAAACCATTCTCAACCAAGCAACTGACCAGTGCCTGTTCTCGCACAACTACTGATATGTAAATAAAAAAATAATCTATATATAAATTGGCCCGACCACCAGACACATATAGAGCAGTTAAGCTACCTGGGTGACTTCTGTATGCTCCAGGAGAGTTGTCCAGAATGACCACGCTGGAGAGATCACTGTGTACAACGGACAGATCTTTGATATAACTGCCCAGTTCCAATGTGCAGTGCTAAACGGAATATGCAATACCTTTCATTACTACATGTTCAGGATGACCCACAAACTGTACAAGTTACAAATGGTAGCTATGGCCTGGCTCACCTGTCTGTAAAAACGTCTTCTGAGAACCCCCCTATTGTTATCTAGTTTATCGGCCACAGCAGAGCCGTAAATCTCCATGCTGGCTGTGAATACTACCAGCTCGTACCACTGACTGACCTGCAGGAAGAAACAAACATTTCATACATTTCTCCTTTCTTACGGTTTGGTCCACTCACTGCACAAGATGTTTGAAGACATGCCAGATATGAAAACTCAGAAACATAGAATGTGATGGCAGATAAGAACCAGTCGGCCCATCTAGTCTGCCTAAATACTTTCATTAGTCCCTGGCCTTATCTTATAGTTAGGATAGCCTTTGCCTATCCCACGCATGCTTAAACTTTTTTTACTGTGTTAACCTACCACTTTAACTGGAAGGCTATTCCATGCATCCACTACCCTCTCAGTAAAGTAATACTTCCTGATATTTTTAAACCTTTGTCCCTCTAATTTAAGACTATGTCCTCTTGTTGTGGTAGTTTTTCTTCTTTTAAATATAGTCTCCTTCTTTACTGTGTTGATTCCCTTTATGTATCTAAATGTTTCTATCATATCCCCCCTGTCTCGTCTTTCCTCCAAGCTATACATGTTAAGATCTTTTAACCTTTCCTTGTAATTAACTCCATACTCTACCCCACTTGTCACCCTTCCCTAAGTTCCCTTGCAAGCTAGTGAACTCCCAGTTCATGAAACAGGCCTTATATTTTAATATTTATATCAACATCCGAATACAAATGCCCAATGCAAAAGTAGAACCTTCTCACAGTGAGTGGACCACCATTTAGACAGTACGTTTTACAGTTCTACGCATGTATAATTTGTGTTGAGACTTACCACATCCAGGAAGAAATCAACATGCGGTCGTTTATGGACAAAGAAACGCACTGGGTGCTTATCAATAACAACCTGCAAGGCGAAAGTTGTATTACAATGGGGAGCATGCCAAAAACCATGAAAAGACTGACAGGGAGAGCAGAGGGTAACAGAGATTATACAAGTGAATAGAGCTGAAGGTTTAAAAAAAAAAAAGAAAAAGTAAATTAAGAGACATAGGAAAGTAAAGTGGAATATGAGGATGGAAAATAAAAGGAAGGCCAGCACACACACAAAGTCATGAATAGAAAATGTCCAACAAACTTGCAGTTACCTTGAGTATAAAGTCAGGGGGGGTTCCAGGACGGACAGTTGGACGCAAGACTCCGTCATGATGAGAATGGATGAGGGTCTCGTCTAAATCTAGAACCAGAACTTTCCTCTTCACCTGATCTGAAAAAGTGAAGACAAAGTGAAGCAAAGAACCCAGGGTACAAATTATTTCAAAATGGGCTACAAATGAGCCCAACAAATTAAAAAGACCACAGAATTGTAACACACAATAAGCAGACTGCAGCGGCAATGAGCAATGGAGCCAGTGAGAAAGAGGAAAAATCAGAATATATTTAAAGAAATCCACTTACTAAGCCTATTCCGGGAGGTCGGAGAAAGAGGAAGAACATCATATCTTACAGTCTGATATTGGATAACCTGAATGAAGAACACATGTTTACAACAATTAAAAGTTTGACAAAAAGAGGAAAAGAGACAAACAGGCACACAGCATGATATGGATTTAGAAAAACCAACACATTATGGTTTCTTGTAACTCCTATACCCATCACCCATTAAAACAAACATGCCAGTACAGCTGCACCGCTGCAGCCAATGCAGTAAAAGAAACCCATGTTGGCAAATGAGATGGTGCATGTTTTGTGACACAAATGATACACTGAGATAGGGATGCACAAGATTAGTAACAATGCTGGAATACTTGTTATTAAGGTAAGGCTCGACAAATCCCAGGCGCCAGGTCAAGCCACGTCAAAACCTGCATAGCGTGGGGAAAAAAAAGGGTGAGTAAAAACACCAATCGTGATCACAGGTACCTAAACAAACAGACACACTGACAGGTGCAGGCACACGCACAGACACACAGACTGACAGGTGCAGGCACACGCACAGACACACAGACTGACAGGTGCAGGCACACGCACAGACACACAGACTGACAGGTGCAGGCACACGCACAGACACACAGACTGACAGGTGCAGGCACACGCACAGACACACAGACTGACAGGGCAGGCACACGCACACACACACAGACTGACAGGGGCAGGCACACGCACACACACACAGACTGACAGGGGCAGGCACACGCACACACACACACAGACTGGCAGGGGCACAGGCACACGCACACACACACACAGACTGGCAGGGGCACAGGCACACACAGACTGGCAGGGGCACAGGCACACAGACTGGCAGGGGCACAGGCACACACAGACTGGCAGGGGCACAGGCACACACAGACTGACAGGGGCACAGGCACACACAGAATGACAGGGGCACAGGCACACACAGAATGACAGGGGCACAGGCACACACAGAATGACAGGGGCACAGGCACACACAGAATGACAGGGGCACAGACACACACAGAATGACAGGGGCACAGGCACACAGAATGACAGGCACACAGAATGACAGGGGCACAGGCACACACAGAATGACAGGGCACAGGCACACACAGACTGGCAGGGGCACAGGCACACAGACTGGCAGGGGCACAGGCACACACAGACTGGCAGGGGCACAGGCACACACAGACTGACAGGGGCACAGGCACACACAGAATGACAGGGGCACAGGCACACACAGAATGACAGGGGCACAGGCACACACAGAATGACAGGGGCACAGGCACACACAGAATGACAGGGGCATTGCCGAGTTCATCAATATTTTTGATCTCAGCTAAGCCAATGCTTTCCCATAAGAAAGAATTGGGAGGATATTGCGCATGTTCTGCATGGGTAACATTCAGAGCATCCATGCAGAGCATTGACACAGGACTCTCTAGTGGCCCTCTGAGTGACAGCCACTAGAGGTCTTCGTAGGCAGCAATGTAAGCACTGCCTTTTCTCTGAAAATGTAGTTGTGACAGACCCATCTGTCTGGATTATAAATGCTGTGTTCGCCTGTTTTGCCGGTTACATGAATTTCCCCATTCGTATGCTTTATTCAAGGGAATGTCGGTTTTTGTCGAACGGAACTACCGAACGGATGGCCACCCAGAAGAGAAGTGTGCTGCTGGTTAACCTATTGATCCCAATTAGAACGTTGCGGTTAACCACAGACACTTCTCAATTAAAACCGAATGCCGGGTGGTCGTCGTTCGTATGTCGACCACGAGGCGGCGGCCATTTTGTCCATGCGAACGACCAGCGGTGTTCGACGATTATTTCATGGATCGGAAAACGGACACTTTTTCAGCCGAACACCGCTGAAGCCGTCGACCTCCCCTTCTCAATCGACAAAAGCATACGAATGCCAGCCGTTCGGGAGATTCAACCACACGAATGGACTTAACCCAGATAGCCGTCCCATGGAGTCAATCGCATACCGACGAACTGAAAGAGACTTTGACTCCATGGCGATTGAACTGTGCGAATGGGATCTGAGTGCTATTCTTCAATAATGTGCCCTCAGATCCAGGCTATCTGGGGATAGGCAATACGAATGTAATATGTTCGGCAGTTATGAAGTTATGGATTTTCATGTGTTTTTGTGACTTGTGTTTAAAATGGCGATTGCCTCTGCTCGGGGAGATAATTGAGTTACTTCCCAATTATCCCTCGAGCAGAGGGGAGGAAACTGTGATGCCTGCTGGGAATATTGTGGGGATGTATGTCCAAAATGTCCCCATGTCCCTCTGTGATTTCAGTCTCCCATTTGGTCCCCTAGGGGAGTGTCCACCAAGTGGGAGACCTGCATAAATACCAGGCAGGTAGCCCACAGTAAATCAGTTCGTGTTTTACCCTCAAAGCGGAGCTTGGTCTCGTTATTGGGGGGATTTGGATACCAGCGGCGAGAGACTGCTTATTTGGATTATTTGCCGCTTGGGAGATATTGTCGTTCGGTTACTAATTGCCGTTCGTGGATTTGCAGCTCGTGAAGGGAATTAGCCGTACAGGTACCGTTCGGGAGTTTGGAGTGTTCCCTGACTGGCGGTTCGCATGGTTTTATTATACCCGCTACCCGACCACATTATTGCGAACAGGGAATACTCGCTAAACGGCGGTTTGTACATTTCCGTACTGGAGGTACCGTAACAACTGGTGGCAAGCGACGGGATGATCCTCAACGCCCAAAGAGACCACTACAACCAAGACTAAATGGAATTACAATACCAAAACCTGAGGAGGGCTACCCTAAAGGATTTATAGGAGCAAAGAGGGGGACAAGCCAGTAACCTCAGGAAGAGGGATATTATTGCGTTATTGCTGGAAATGGATGGAGTACCAGCGGCAGAGGGAACCAATGGACCCAGCGCAGCTGACAGAACCCCCGAGGAGGCAAGCTTTGACCGGGCGGTAAGAATCAGGCTGGCACATTATGGTCCCAACCCAACAACAGAAACCATTGGCCGGGTCATGGCAGCTGTGGAGGCCAACCTGCTTCGCCAAAGCGGTGCTGCAGCAGCCCCAGTCACAGCAAACCCGGGAGATAGGAAAAAGGTACCGTTTACTGCGTTTAAAGCCTTCAGTGAAACAGAAGTAGAGATTGATGGGTACCTTGCTGATTTCGAGCGGCAATGTGCCCTACACAAGGTACCCCTGGAAGAATGGGTTACTATATTGTCCGGCAAGTTATCAGGCCGGGCCAGCGAGGCTTTCCGGACCATTCCTGATGAGGAGATTGGGGATTATGTGGCCGTCAGGGAAGCTTTACTCTCCCGGTATGCCGTTACACCTGAGGCGTACCGCAGGAGGTTCCGAGACACTGTCAAGACCTCTGGGGACTCATACGTGGAATGGGCATGTAAGGTGCATCGCACAGCCGCCCATTGGATGGCGGGGTGCCAGGCTGTGTCCGGAGAAGAGGTGCTGCAGATGTTTCTTTTGGAACATTGTTTCGATAAATTGCCAGCCGGGGTCAGGGAGTGGGTAAGGGACCGTAAACCCTCCACTCTGCACGAAGCCGCTCCCCTGGCGGATGAGTATACTGACGCCCGCAAACTGGACAGTCTCATCAACAAGGCTCGCGCCAGAGTGGAGTACAGGCCAGCAGCCCCACCAGCAGCCAACCTATACCAGCCTCCAATGCATCGCCCAGCAGCACCTCCTCCATCTGCACCGTACCAACAGCCACCTCGGTTCAATTCACGGGAGTATGCCCAACCCATTCGGTGCTACCTGTGCAAGCAACTAGGGCACAAGCGACCCGAGTGTCCGATGAACAGCGCCAACCAGAACCAGTCCTGGAGGAGACCAGCCGGCGGCAATCCACGACCTCCCACCCCAACCGCTCACTGTGTAGAGGAAGAAGAGTGCTGGGGCATGCTGCATGAGGCAGACCCCGTTCAGGCTGCCCACCGGGATAACAGGCAGCACCACCGACAGTGTGTAAAAGTCAACGGGAAGGAGGTCAGTGGTCTATGGGATACCGGGGCAACCATGACCTTGCTCCAGAAGCACCTGGTATCCGAAGCCCAACATACAGGGGACACGGTCGCAGTGCGAGTGGCCGGGGGTGCAGTGTTTCGTCTGCCCGTTGCCCGGGTACATTTGGATTGGGGAGTGGGCGCCAGACATGTGAATGTGGGGGTCATGAAGGACTTACCCGCGGATTTCCTCCTTGGCAATGACTTGGCGCCCCTTGTTTCCGCCTACGCTCCCATGGGTCCTGCTGAAGTGGATGCTGTCACGACCCATGCCCAGACCCGTGCCGCTGAGACCAGCCCACCTGCTGCTGAGACCCAGGTAAGACTCTCTCCCCCGACTTGTACCTTAGACCAGGCCCCTTTAGGCTGGGATACCCCAGAGATGTACGGGAGGGAAACCAGGGAAGACCCGACGCTAGCCAAGTACAGGGCCAGGGCCGATTCTGGGGGAGGAGTAGATGGGGAGCACTACGAGTGGATGGGGGATAGATTGTACAGGATCCCGAAACCGTCCCAGAAGCCGAGTACCCCTCCGCAGAATCGACAGCTAGTGGTGCTTGCAAAATACCGGCAGGAGATTCTGCGGATTGGGCACGATGTGCCATTAGCAGGCCATCTAGGTTCCCGCCGCACAGCTCATAGGATCACACAAAATTTCTTCTGGCCCAATTTTAACCGAGATGTGCGGGTTTACTGTAGCACGTGTGACACTTGTCAACGGGTAGGTAAGCGGGGGGATCACCCAAAAGCTAGGCTTCAGTCGATGCCTATTATTGGAGAACCCTTTTCCCGCATAGCTGTTGACATTGTGGGTCCACTGGCCAGGGCTAGCCCATCAGGTAAGAAGTATATTCTCACCGTGGTAGACTATGCCACACGTTATCCAGAGGCAGTAGCGCTGTCTAATATAGAGGCAGAGACGGTTGCTGATGCCCTGGTTAAAATCTTCACTAGGGTCGGGTTCCCTCAGGAGATTCTCTCCGATCAGGGAACCCAGTTCACCGCTGTGCTTACCCAGCAGCTGTGGAAGGTGTGCGGTATTAAACCTCTGCTTAGCTCACCGTATCACCCACAGACTAACGGTCTCTGCGAGCGATTTAATGGCACCCTCAAACAGATGTTGAGGACCTTTACTGACACTTGCAGAGATTGGGAGCGATTCCTGCCTCATCTGCTATTTGCATACAGAGAGGTGCCCCAGGAATCTACTGGGTTCTCCCCCTTTGAGTTACTCTATGGGAGAAGGGTCCGTGGACCCCTAGATCTCATTAGAGGACACTGGGAGGGGGAGACAGAGCAAGAAGGGACTCCCATAGTACCATATGTCCTGGAGCTCCGGGACCGCATGGAGAAACTATCCCTGATGGTCAGGGAGAATCTCCAGGTGGCCCAGGGGAGACAGAAATGGTGGTACGATCGGGGTGCCCGACAGCGGGTCTTCCAGGTTGGGCAGAAGGTTCTGGTACTCAAGCCTGTGAAGACAGACAAGATGCAAGCATCTTGGCAGGGCCCATATAAAGTGTTAGCTCAGGTATGCAATACTACCTACCTTATAGCCAGCTGTTCAGATGAAAGGATTCAGCGATCCTTCCATGTGAACATGCTGAAGGAGTATCAGGAACGACCAGAGGATGTTGCGGCGGTATGTGCCCCAGCTACTGACGACCCCGAGAACTTACCGTTACCTGACTTGCTAGAGAGAGACCCCCAGACAGACCTTACTAGTCTTGTACAGCTAGGGGACCGGCTAAACCCGGCAGAGAAGGTACAGGCGAGACAGTTACTGTGGGAGAAGCAGGCGACGTTCTCCCAAGAACCCGGGTACACTACCCTAGCTGTACACAAGGTCGAGACACCCGGACAGAACCCCCTACGACAACCCCCATACCGTATCCCTGAAGCAGTCCGAGAAGGAATGCGGACGGAGATACAGGAGATGACCAGGCTGGGGGTTATCGAACACTCAGACAGTCCTTGGGCCTCGCCTGTAGTTCTGGTGCCTAAGAAAGATGGGACCACCCGGTTCTGTGTGGACTACAGGCGGCTCAACGAGCGGACCATCACTGACGCCTACCCTATGCCCCGGGTAGACGAGTTATTAGACCGCATTGCCAGGGGGCGCTACTTGACCACCATTGACCTGTGTAAAGGTTATTGGCAGATCCCCCTGGCCGAGGATGCTATCCCTAAGTCGGCATTCGTCACCCCATTTGGCCTGTACCAATTTAAGGTTATGCCATTTGGGATGAAGAATGCTCCGGATACGTTCCAGCGTATGGTGGATAGGCTCCTCGATGGCTTCCAGGATTTTGCATGTGCATACCTGGATGATATTGCGGTCTACAGTGAGTCCTGGGAAGACCATTTAGTACACGTGGGGGTGGTGCTGGACAAGATTCGGGCCGCAGGCCTGACCTTGAAGCCAGACAAGTGCCATCTAGGCATGGCAGAAGTACAGTACTTGGGTCACAGAGTAGGCTGTGGGAGCCAGAGACCGGAGCCAGCCAAGGTAGAGGCGGTGGCTAACTGGCCCACACCTATCACCAAGACCCAAGTGCTGGCCTTCTTGGGGACGGCAGGGTATTACCGACGTTTTGTCCCTGACTACAGTACGGTTGCTAAGCCCTTGACTGACCTGACTAAGAAGAATTTGCCTAAGCAGGTCCTGTGGTCTCCAGCTTGTGAAGCCGCGTTTCAAGCACTTAAGCAGGCTCTTGTTAATGCTCCTGTCCTGGCTGCCCCAGTCCCTAACAAACGTTTTCTTGTACATACAGATGCTTCCATGTATGGACTGGGGGCTGTGCTAAGCCAGGTCGGGGAAGATGGAGGAGAGCACCCTGTCGCATACTTAAGCAGAAAGTTACTACCCGGGAAGTAAGTTATGCGGCAGTGGAGAAAGAGTGTTTAGCCCTGGTCTGGGCACTGAAGAAATTGAGCCCATATTTATACGGACAAGAATTCTCCCTTATTACGGACCATAACCCCCTTGTCTGGCTTAACCGGGTCTCAGGAGACAATGGCAGACTGCTGAGGTGGAGTTTGGCACTACAGCCTTACAAACTTCACCATCAGCTACCGACCCGGTAAGCAGAATGGGAACGCGGATGGGCTGTCCCGGCAAACAGACGTCCCTACTTCTTCCCAGTCCGGTCATCCCCAAGTTGACCCGCCAAAGGGTCAAGCCGGGTCTGCCGGAGTGTTCCACAAGGGGGGAGCCGTGTGACAGACCCATCTGTCTGGATTATAAATGCTGTGTTCGCCTGTTTTGCCGGTTACATGAATTTCCCCATTCGTATGCTTTATTCAAGGGAATGTCGGTTTTGTCGAACGGAACTACCGAACGGATGGCCACCCAGAAGAGAAGTGTGCTGCTGGTTAACCTATTGATCCCAATTAGAACGTTGCGGTTAACCACAGACACTTCTCAATTAAAACCGAATGCCGGGTGGTCGTCGTTCGTATGTCGACCACGAGGCGGCGGCCATTTTGTCCATGCGAACGACCAGCGGTGTTCGACGATTATTTCATGGATCGGAAAACGGACACTTTTTCAGCCGAACACCGCTGAAGCCGTCGACCTCCCCTTCTCAATCGACAAAAGCATACGAATGCCAGCCGTTCGGGAGATTCAACCACACGAATGGACTTAACCCAGATAGCCGTCCCATGGAGTCAATCGCATACCGACGAACTGAAAGAGACTTTGACTCCATGGCGATTGAACTGTGCGAATGGGATCTGAGCGCTATTCTTCAATAATGTGCCCTCAGATCCAGGCTATCTGGGGATATGCAATACGAATGTAATATGTTCGGCAGTTATGAAGTTATGGATTTTCATGTGTTTTTGTGACTTGTGTTTAAAATGGCGATTGCCTCTGCTCGGGGAGATAATTGAGTTACTTCCCAATTATCCCTCGAGCAGAGGGGAGGGAACTGTGATGCATGCTGGGAATATTGTGGGGATGTATGTCCAAAATGTCCCCATGTCCCTCTGTGATTTCAGTCTCCCATTTGGTCCCCTAGGGGAGTGTCCACCAAGTGGGAGACCTGCATAAATACCGGGCAGGTAGCCCACAGTAAATCAGTTCGTGTTTTACCCTCAAAGCGGAGCTTGGTCTCGTTATTGGGGGGATTTGGATACCAGCGGCGAGAGACTGCTTATTTGGATTATTTGCCGCTTGGGAGATATTGTCGTTCGGTTACTAATTGCCGTTCGTGGATTTGCAGCTCGTGAAGGGAATTAGCCGTACAGGTACCGTTCGGGAGTTTGGAGTGTTCCCTGACTGGCGGTTCGCATGGTTTTATTATACCCGCTACCCGACCACATTATTGCGAACAGGGAATACTCGCTAAACGGCGGTTTGTACATTTCCGTACTGGAGGTACCGTAACAGTAGTGTTTACATTTAAAAGGTTATGCCATTTGGGATGAAGAATGCTCCGGATACGTTCCAGCGTATGGTGGATAGGCTCCTCGATGGCTTCCAGGATTTTGCATGTGCATACCTGGATGATATCTGGGTGATTTTTGGATATGTCTCTCACCCAGATCAGGGCTACCAGGGGATATAACATTTAAAGGGTGTTAAGACACCTCCCGTGTCTAAGTCAAACCGCCGTTTAGTAAACCTTCCCCGGCTGCAGTACCGTCTCTGTTCGCTTACTCTATAATCCACGAACGTAATGCAGGGGAAGCGGCAATCTCCCGATCGAAATCCACGAACGGCTCCAAACTCCCGAACGGCAATATACGAACTGCTAGGAACCGTCGAACAATAATATCCCCAAAGCGGCTTTCGTTCCATCCAGCAGTCTCTAACCGTGAAGAAGAAATCCCCCCAATAACGAGACAGAAGCTCCGCATTGAGGGTCAAATAAGATCTGGTTTTACTGTGGGCTACCTGCCCGTATTTATGCAGGTCTCCCACCTGGTGGACACTCCCCTAGGGGACCAAATGGAAGACTTAAATTACAGACAGATAGAAGGACATTTCAGACACACAGTCACATATTTTACCCACAGTGCATTCTGATTCCCTCCCCTCTGTCCTGGAGTTAATTACCAAGTAACTCAATTAACTCCAGGACAAGGACAGTCGCCATCTTAAACATGAAATAATAAAAGACACAAAAATGCATAACTACATGAAAACTGAACATTTCCCATTCGTATTACATGTCCCCAGATAGCCTGGGTCTGAGTGCATATTATTGGCGAATAGCGCTCAGATCCCACACACATAGTTCAATCGCCATGGAGTCAAAGTTCTTACAGTCCTTCGGTACACGAATGACTCCATGGGTGGGCTATCTGGGTTAAGTCTTTTGTATGTTCTCAATCTCCCGAACGGCCGATGTTCGCATGCTTTCGTGGAGGCAGCCAGGCGTTCCCTTGTTTCAGCGGTGTTCGACAGAAAAAGTGTCCGTTTTCCGTTCCATAGAATTAGAGCCAAACACCGCTGAGCGTTCGCATGATTTAAAATGGCCGCTGCCTCGTGGTCGACATACGAACGACGACCACCCTGAGTTCGGTTTAATTGAGAAGTGTCTGCGGTTAACCACAACGTTATAATGGTGATCACTTCGTTAACCTGCAGCACACTCCTCACTTGGGTGGCCGTTCGTTCGGCGGTTTTGTTCGGGAAAAAGAGTCATTCGAATGGCTGGGCTATAGAAACCAGCCATTCATACGAACGGGGACAAACAGACGAACGGGCAAAAATCCAGCAGACAGATGGTTCTGTCACAAAGGGGTATACCTATGTTTAGGGGTACATCCATAAACCCAGGGAATTTGTGTTCTGTATAAGAGGATTCTGAGTCAGGCTAAAGGGAGGAGATGTGTGGGAGGTTACTCAGGTATGATTGGACACTGTACTAATGACTGTAAATCCCTCCCTTGCATGGGAGAATGCTTTATAAGGCCACTGTGTGAATAAAAGTTCTACTCCTGATACTGTGTGTCGTCCAGTGATTGGGAAAGGTGATGGGATATTATTGGATTTTATTGCTGATGGTGATTACTATGCTGTTCGGTTATTCTCTCGGTGTGGATATTGTACCTGGGATTATTGCTGATTCCTGAGCCACACCTGGACTACCAGCGGAAATAGTCTGTGAGAGACCAGCGTTCCGCTACACCCTGTATTAAGGAGTCTAATGGGCACTATCATCTCCTGACTGTAGCAGAGCACTAGTCCTGACAAGGACTTTTCTCTCCGCTGGATCCGTGAAGCCAGGAACTCTGGAACAAGGGACTGAAATGTGAATAGCTCTATCCCTCACAGTAACTGGACGACACACAGTTCTAGAGGAACAACTGATTTATTCAGCTCAAACACAGCCTTTTATGCACAGTCCCCCAGCATGGGGTCTCTATATACAAAAAATACACAAACCCTTCCCAGGCATCCCTGTGTCTGAGAGATAGTGGGGTCAAAACTGAGTAACTCAATTATCTCTCAGGTACAGGAAAATATAAAGCATGTATACAAAATACCCCAAAAACTGTCATAATTCACAGGAACCCCACAATTCTTATATCCCCAAATAGCGCTGATCTGAGCGTCTAACATATCCAAACAGCGCTCAGATTGCATTCAGCAGAACGGAATCGCCATTCGAGTAAAGTTCTGACCGACCTGTGCGAACACAGACGAATGCTCCTCCTGCCTTTTAGGTAGAGAATGCTCCCCCCAGTCAGTAGTTCATTTCTCCCGAACGTCGTTTGTGTAGTTAGTCGGAAAGTAGAACGGGCAGCGGTACGAACTCCGCCCGGGTTTGTGGACTCACTTAGACGAAAATAGTTCCAGGCGTTCGATGACCACGTACCGCTGCCTGTGTTCGGGAGACAAAATGGCAGCCATTCACTGGACCACATGCAATTGGTTATACAAATGGCAGCCACCCATGGAAAGTTAATGTGTTAATTTGTGGTTAACAGCCAGGGAGGTCGGTGTTAGAGGAGGTATAAAAAAAAAAAAAAAGTATAAAAAGCGGGGCTACACACCATCTATTCCGGAAACGAACAAGGGGGGTACACAGAAGAAAAGGGATTAACTCTGCTACACCAGCATTACAGCCTGTATCATCGAAAACAAACAAACCAAGAACACTTCTCCCCACATTACATTCTGTATCATGGAATGAGCACTAAGAACACATCTCCCGACATTACATTCTGTATCATGGAATGTGCACTAAGAACACATCTCCAGACATTAACATTCTGTATCATGGAATTGGCAGTAAGAATACATCTCCCGACATTACATTCTGTATTCTATTTAGAAAATTGGGCAGAATAGATGGGCCGAATGGTTCTTATCTGCCGTCACATTCTATGTTTCTATGTATCATGGAATGGACACTAAGAACACATCTGTTTGCAAACAGCTGGGACTGTGATGGGGCTGCTATGGCGAATGCATTTCTGTTTTGGTTTGAACAGGAATAGACTCAACGTACCAAAATAATATGTTTGAGTAGCTACTTTTCTCTCATTATACAGTATATATATTACATTACACTCCCGGTGCGGCCTGGTTCTCTCATTATACAGTATATATATTATATTACACTCACGGTGCGGCCTGGTTCTCTCATTATACAGTATATATATTATATGACACTCCCGGTGCGGCCTGGTTCTCTCATTATACAGTATATATATTATATTACACTCCCGGTGCGGCCTGGGTCTCTCATTATACAGTATATATATTATATTACACTCACGGTGCGGCCTGGGTCTCTCATTATACAGTATATATATTATATGACACTCACGGTGCGGCCTGGTTCTCTCATTATACAGTATATATATTATATTACACTCCCGGTGCGGCCTGGGTCTCTCATTATACAGTATATATATATTACACTCATGTATATATATTATATGACACTCACGGTGCGGCCTGGGTCTCTCATTATACAGTATATATATTATATTACACTCACGGTGCGGCCTGGGTCTCTCATTATACAGTATATATATATTATATGACACTCACGGTGCGGCCTGGTTCTCTCATTATACAGTATATATATTATATTACACTCACGGTGCGGCCTGGTTCTCTCATTATACAGTATATATATTATATTACACTCACGGTGCGGCCTGGTTCTCTCATTATACAGTATATATATTATATGACACTCCCGGTGCGGCCTGGTTCTCTCATACAGTATATATATTATATTACACTCACGGTGCGGCCTGGGTCTCTCATACAGTATATATATTATATGACACTCCCGGTGCGGCCTGGTTCTCTCATTATACAGTATATATATTATATGACACTCACGGTGCGGCCTGGGTCTCTCATTATACAGTATATATATTATATGACACTCACGGTGCGGCTGGGTCTCTCATTATACAGTATATATATTATATTACACTCCCGGTGCGGCCTGGGTCTCTCATTATACAGTATATATATTATATGACACTCACGGTGCGGCCTGGGTCTCTCATTATACAGTATATATATTATATGACACTCACGGTGCGGCCTGGTTCTCTCATTATACAGTATATATATTATATTACACTCACGGTGCGGCCTGGTTCTCTCATTATACAGTATATATATTATATGACACTCACGGTGCGGCCTGGTTCTCTCATTATACAGTATATATATTATATGACACTCCCGGTGCGGCCTGGTTCTCTCATTATACAGTATATATATTATATGACACTCACGGTGCGGCCTGGGTCTCTCATTATACAGTATATATATTATATGACACTCCCGGTGCGGCCTGGTTCTCTCATTATACAGTATATATATTATATGACACTCACGGTGCGGCCTGGGTCTCTCATTATACAGTATATATATTATATGACACTCCCGGTGCGGCCTGGGTCTCATTATACAGTATATATATTATATTACACTCCCGGTGCGGCCTGGGTCTCATTATACAGTATATATATTATATGACACTCACAGTGCGGCCTGGTTCTCTCATTATACAGTATATATATTATATTACACTCCCGGTGCGGCCTGGGTCTCATTATACAGTATATATATTATATGACACTCACGGTGCGGCCTGGGTCTCTCATTATACAGTATATATATTATATTACACTCACGGTGCGGCCTGGGTCTCTCATTATACAGTATATATATTATATGACACTCACGGTGCGGCCTGGGTCTCTCATTATACAGTATATATATTATATTACACTCGCGGTGCGGCCTGGGTCTCTCATTATACAGTATATATATTATATGACACTCACGGTGCGGCCTGGGTCTCTCATTATACAGTATATATATTATATGACACTCCCGGTGCGGCCTGGTTCTCTCATTATACAGTATATATATATTGTATGACACTCACGGTGCGGCCTGGGTCTCTCATTATACAGTATATATATTATATTACACTCACGGTGCGGCCTGGGTCTCTCATTATACAGTATATATATTATATGACACTCCCGGTGCGGCCTGGGTCTCTCATTATACAGTATATATATTATATGACACTCACGGTGCGGCCTGGGTCTCTCATTATACAGTATATATATTATATTACACTCACGGTGCGGCCTGGGTCTCTCATTATACAGTATATCTATTATATGACACTCACGGTGCGGCCTGGGTCTCTCATTATACAGTATATATATTATATTACACTCACGGTGCGGCCTGGGTCTCTCATTATACAGTATATATATTATATGACACTCCCGGTGCGGCCTGGGTCTCTCATTATACAGTATATATATTATATGACACTCACGGTGCGGCCTGGGTCTCTCATTATACAGTATATATATTATATTACACTCCCGGTGCGGCCTGGTTCTCTCATTATACAGTATATATATTATATTACACTCCCGGTGCGGCCTGGTTCTATCATTATACAGTATATATATATTGTATGACACTCCCGGTGCGGCCTGGTTCTCTCATTATACAGTATATATATATTATATGACACTCCCGGTGCGGCCTGGGTCTCTCATTATACAGTATATATATTGTATTACACTCACGGTGCGGCCTGGTTCTCTCATTATACAGTATATATATATATATATTATATGACACTCCCGGTGCGGCCTGGGTCTCTCATTATACAGTATATATATTGTATTACACTCACGGTGCGGCCTGGTTCTCTCATTATACAGTATATATATATTATATGACACTCACGGTGCGGCCTGGGTCTCTCATTATACAGTATATATATATATTATATGACACTCCCGGTGCGGCCTGGTTCTCTCATTATACAGTATATATATTATATTACACTCCCGGTGCGGCCTGGGTCTCTCATTATACAGTATATCTATTGTATGACACTCCCGGTGCGGCCTGGTTCTCTCATTATACAGTATATATATTATATGACACTCCCGGTGCGGCCTGGGTCTCTCATTATACAGTATATATATTATATTACACTCCCGGTGCGGCCTGGTTCTCTCATTATACAGTATATATATATTATATTACACTCACGGTGCGGCCTGGGTCTCTCATTATACAGTATATATATTATATGACACCCCAAAGTGCCTGGGTCTCTATTATACAGTATATTATATGACACTCACGGGCAGCGGACTGGTCTCTATTATACAGTATATATTATATTACACTCACGTAAAGGCTCTGGGTCTCTCTATTATACAGTATATATATTATATGACACTACGGTGCGCTCTGCCTCATTATACAGTATATATATTATATTACACTCACGTAAAGGGCTCTGGGTCTCATTATACAGTATATATATTATATGACACTCACGTAAAAGCGGCCTGGGTCTCTAATATACAGTATATATATTATATTACACTCGGTAAAGGGCCTGGTTCTCTCATTATACAGCATATATATTATATGACACCGTGCGGCCTGGGTCTCTCATTATACAGTATATATATTATATTACACTCACGGTGCGGCCTGGGTCTCTCATTATACAGTATATATATTATATTACACTCCCGGTGCGGCCTGGGTCTCTCATTATACAGTATATATATTATATGACACTCACGGTGCGGCCTGGGTCTCTCATTATACAGTATATATATTATATGACACTCACGGTGCGGCCTGGGTCTCTCATTATACAGTATATATATTATATTACACTCACGGTGCGGCCTGGGTCTCTCATTATACAGTATATATATTATATGACACTCACGGTGCGGCCTGGGTCTCTCATTATACAGTATATATATTATATTACACTCACGGTGCGGCCTGGGTTCTCTCATTATACAGTATATATATTGTATTACACTCACGGTGCGGCCTGGTTCTCTCATTATACAGTATATATATTATATGACACTCCCGGTGCGGCCTGGGTCTCTCATTATACAGTATATATATTGTATTACACTCACGGTGCGGCCTGGTTCTCTCATTATACAGTATATATATTATATGACACTCACGGTGCGGCCTGGGTCTCTCATTATACAGTATATATATTATATGACACTCCCGGTGCGGCCTGGGTCTCTCATTATACAGTATATATATTATATGACACTCACGGTGCGGCCTGGGTCTCTCATTATACAGTATATATATTATATTACACTCCCGGTGCGGCCTGGGTCTCTCATTATACAGTATATATATATTATATGACACTCACGGTGCGGACTGGGTCTCTCATTATACAGTATATATATTATATTACACTCCGGTGCGGCCTGGGTCTCTCATTATACAGTATATATATTATATTACACTCCCGGTGCGGCCTGGGTCTCTCATTATACAGTATATATATTATATTACACTCACGGTGCGGCCTGGGTCTCTCATTATACAGTATATATATTATATTACACTCACGGTGCGGCCTGGGTCTCTCATTATACAGTATATATATTATATTACACTCACGGTGCGGCCTGGGTCTCTCATTATACAGTATATATATTATATTACACTCACGGTGCGGCCTGGTTCTCTCATTATACAGTATATATATATATACACTCACGGTGCGGCCTGGTTCTCTCATTATACAGTATATATATTATATGACACTCCGGTGCTGCCTGGGTCTCACTACAGTGTATATATATTATATGACACCACTCTCATTATACAGTATATATATTATATGACGGCCTGGGTCTCATTATACAGTATATATATTATATGGCACTGGGTCTCTCGACATGCGGCCTGGGTCTCTTATATATATTATATATACACTCCACGGTGCGGCCTGGGTGGTATATATATATTATATACACTACCAATGCAGCCTGGGTCTCTCATTATACAGTATATATATTATATGACACTCACGGTGCGGCCTGGGTCTCTCATTATACAGTATATATATATATTACACTCACGGTGCGGCCTGGGTCTCTCATTATACAGTATATATATTATATGACACTCACGGTGCGGCCTGGGTCTCTCATTATACAGTATATATATTATATGACACTCACGGTGCGGCCTGGGTCTCTCATTATACAGTATATATATTATATGACACTCACGGTGCGGCCTGGTTCTCTCATTATACAGTATATATATTATATGACACTCACGGTGCGGCCTGGTTCTCTCATTATACAGTATATATATTATATGACACTC
The DNA here is from genome assembly GCA_933207985.1 of Pelobates cultripes. Taxonomy (NCBI): domain Eukaryota; kingdom Metazoa; phylum Chordata; class Amphibia; order Anura; family Pelobatidae; genus Pelobates; species Pelobates cultripes. Next base: position 1,741,950 of record OW240914.1, on the reverse strand, counting down.
ACGGTGCGGCCTGGTTCTCTCATTATACAGTATATATATTATATGACACTCACGGTGCGGCCTGGGTCTCTCATTATACAGTATATATATATTACACTCACGGTGCGGCCTGGTCTCTCATTATACAGAATATATATTATATGACACTCACGGTGCAGCCTGGGGCCTGGGTCTCTCATTATACAGTATATATATTATATGACACTCCCGGTGCGGCCTGGGTCTCTCATTATACAGTATATATATTATATTACACTCACGGTGCGGCCTGGGTCTCTCATTATACAGTATATCTATTATATGACACTCACGGTGCGGCCTGGGTCTCTCATTATACAGTATATATATTATATTACACTCCCGGTGCGGCCTGGGTCTCTCATTATACAGTATATATATTATATTACACTCACGGTGCGGCCTGGGTCTCTCATTATACAGTATATATATTGCCTTACTTGACACTCCGCAGTCGCGCGGCCTGGGTCTCATTATACAGTATATATATATTATATTACACTCCGCGGTCGCGGCCTGGGTCTCTCATTATACAGAATATATATGTTATATGACACTCCCGGTGCGACCTGGGTCTCTCATTTATACAGTATATATATTATATGACACTCCGCGGTCGCGGCCTGGGTCTCTCATTATACAGTATATATATTATATTACACTCCGCGGTCTTGTCCTGGGTCTCTCATTATACAGTATATATATTATATGACACTCACGGTGCGGCCTGGGTCTCTCATTATACAGTATATATATTATATGACACTCACGGTGCGGCCTGGGTCTCTCATTATACAGTATATATATTATATTACACTCACGGTGCGGCCTGGGTCTCTCATTATACAGTATATATATTATATTACACTCACGGTGCGGCCTGGGTCTCTCATTATACAGTATATATATTATATTACACTCACGGTGCGGCCTGGGTCTCTCATTATACAGTATATATATTATATTACACTCACGGTGCGGCCTGGGTCTCTCATTATACAGTATATATATTATATTACACTCACGGTGCGGCCTGGGTCTCTCATTATACAGTATATATATTATATGACACTCACGGTGCGGCCTGGGTCTCTCATTATACAGTATATATATTATATTACACTCACGGTGCGGCCTGGGTCTCTCATTATACAGTATATATATTATATGACACTCACGGTGCGGCCTGGGTCTCTCATTATACAGTATATATATTATATGACACTCACGGTGCGGCCTGGGTCTCTCATTATACAGTATATATATTATATGACACTCACGGTGCGGCCTGGGTCTCTCATTATACAGTATATATATTATATTACACTCCCGGTGCGGCCTGGGTCTCTCATTATACAGTATATATATTATATGACACTCACGGTGCGGCCTGGGTCTCTCATTATACAGTATATATATTATATGACACTCACGGTGCGGCCTGGGTCTCTCATTATACAGTATATATATTATATGACACTCACGGTGCGGCCTGGGTCTCTCATTATACAGTATATATATTATATGACACTCACGGTGCGGCCTGGGTCTCTCATTATACAGTATATATATTATATTACACTCACGGTGCGGCCTGGGTCTCTCATTATACAGTATATATATTATATGACACTCACGGTGCGGCCTGGGTCTCTCATTATACAGTATATATATTATATTACACTCACGGTGCGGCCTGGGTCTCTCATTATACAGTATATATATTATATTACACTCACGGTGCGGCCTGGGTCTCTCATTATACAGTATATATATTATATTACACTCACGGTGCGGCCTGGGTCTCTCATTATACAGTATATATATTATATTACACTCACGGTGCGGCCTGGGTCTCTCATTATACAGTATATATATTATATTACACTCACGGTGCGGCCTGGGTCTCTCATTATACAGTATATATATTATATTACACTCCCGGTGCGGCCTGGGTCTCTCATTATACAGTATATATATTATATGACACTCCCGGTGCGGCCTGGGTCTCTCATTATACAGTATATATATTATATGACACTCCCGGTGCGGCCTGGGTCTCTCATTATACAGTATATATATATATATATATTACACTCACGGTGCGGCCTGGGTCTCTCATTATACAGTATATATATTGCATGACACTCCCGGTGCGGCCTGGTTCTCTCATTATACAGTATATATATTATATGACACTCCCGGTGCGGCCTGGGTCTCTCATTATACAGTATATATATTATATTACACTCACGGTGCGGCCTGGGTCTCTCATTATACAGTATATATATTATATTACACTCACGGTGCGGCCTGGGTCTCTCATTATACAGTATATATATTATATTACACTCACGGTGCGGCCTGGGTCTCTCATTATACAGTATATATATTATATTACACTCACGGTGCGGCCTGGGTCTCTCATTATACAGTATATATATTATATGACACTCACGGTGCGGACTGGGTCTCTCATTATACAGTATATATATTATATTACACTCACGGTGCGGCCTGGGTCTCTCATTATACAGTATATATATTATATGACACTCACGGTGCGGCCTGGGTCTCTCATTATACAGTATATATATTATATTACACTCACGGTGCGGCCTGGTTCTCTCATTATACAGTATATATATTATATGACACTCACGGTGCGGCCTGGGTCTCTCATTATACAGTATATATATTATATGACACTCACGGTGCGGCCTGGGTCTCTCATTATACAGTATATATATTATATTACACTCCCGGTGCGGCCTGGGTCTCTCATTATACAGTATATATATTGTATTACACTCCCGGTGCGGCCTGGGTCTCTCATTATACAGTATATATATTATATTACACTCACGGTGCGGCCTGGGTCTCTCATTATACAGTATATATATTATATGACACTCACGGTGCGGCCTGGGTCTCTCATTATACAGTATATATATTGTATTACACTCACGGTGCGGCCTGGGTCTCTCATTATACAGTATATATATTATATGACACTCACGGTGCGGCCTGGGTCTCTCATTATACAGTATATATATTGTATTACACTCACGGTGCGGCCTGGGTCTCTCATTATACAGTATATATATTATATTACACTCACGGTGCGGCCTGGGTCTCTCATTATACAGTATATATATTATATGACACTCACGGTGCGGACTTGTCTCCGGAGGAGGTAGAGGACGAAGCTCCACAGTTTGGCGGCGAACGATACGAATCCTCGTAGGCCGAGCAGCCCCGGTGTCCGCATCATGCCTGTCCGGGGGTCGGGTGTCGGTTGCCGGGAGGAGCTGGGGGGGGGGAAGGGGGAGCAGGCCGCCTCCTGTCACATCCCGGACTCCGCGCCTCTCCGGAGCTGTCTGACAGCCGCCATGGCTGGCCTCCGCGTCACTTCCGGCCCGGGACCGCGGAATCAGCGTCACTTCCGGTAGCAGCGGGCGGCAATGCGCATGTGCTGCATTCTTGGAACGCACTAGCCAGAGCGCGCATGCGCAGTGATAGCCACGTGACATCCAGACTAAGCCACGTGACATCCAGACTAAGCCACGCCCCTCCCTATGAAACCATTCATCCAATATAGAGATACTGTGTGTAACATCATCCAATATAGAGATACTGTGTGTAACATCATCCAATATAGAGATACTGTGTGTAACATCACCCAATATAGAGATACTGTGTGTAACATCATCCAATATAGAGATACTGTGTGTAACATCACCCAATATAGAGATACTGTGTGTAACATCCTCCAATATAGAGATACCGTGTGTAACATCACCCAATATAGAGATACTGTGTGTAACATCCTCCAATATAGAGATACTGTGTGTAACATCCTCCAATATAGAGATACTGTGTGTAACATCCTCCAATATAGAGATACTGTGTGTAACATCCTCCAATATAGAGATACTGTGTGTAACATCCTCCAATATAGAGATACCGTGTGTAACATCACCCAATATAGAGATACCGTGTGTAACATCATCCAATATAGAGATACCGTGTGTAACATCCTCCAATATAGAGATACTGTGTGTAACATCCTCCAATATAGAGATACTGTGTGTAACATCATCCAATATAGAGATACTGTGTGTAACATCATCCAATATAGAGATACCGTGTGTAACATCATCCAATATAGAGATACCGTGTGTAACATCCTCCAATATAGAGATACCGTGTGTAACATCATCCAATATAGAGATACCGTGTGTAACATCCTCCAATATAGAGATACCGTGTGTAACATCCTCCAATATAGAGATACCGTGTGTAACATCCTCCAATATAGAGATACCGTGTGTAACATCCTCCAATATAGAGATACTGTGTGTAACATCACCCAATATAGAGATACTGTGTGTAACATCACCCAATATAGAGATACCGTGTGTAACATCACCCAATATAGAGATACTGTGTGTAACATCCTCCAATATAGAGATACTGTGTGTAACATCACCCAATATAGAGATACTGTGTAACATCACCCAATATAGATACTCGTGTGTGCGTAACATCACCCAATAATATAGAGATAATTGTGTGTAACATCACCCAATATAGAGATACCGCGGTGTAACATCCCTCCAACATAGAGATATGTCGCGGTAACATCCTCCAATATAGAGATACCGTGTGTAACATCATCCAATATAGAGATACCGTGTGTAACATCACCCAATATAGAGATACCGTGTGTAACATCATCCAATATAGAGATACCGTGTGTAACATCATCCAATATAGAGATACCGTGTGTAACATCCTCCAATATAGAGATACCGTGTATAGAGATACCGTGTGTAACATCATCCAATATAGAGATACCGTGTGTAACATCACCCAATATAGAGATACCGTGTGTAACATCATCCAATATAGAGATACCGTGTGTAACATCATCCAATATAGAGATACCGTGTGTAACATCCTCCAATATAGAGATACTGTGTGTAACATCATCCAATATAGAGATACTGTGTGTAACATCCTCCAATATAGAGATACCGTGTGTAACATCCTCCAATATAGAGATACTGTGTGTAACATCCTCCAATATAGAGATACTGTGTGTAACATCCTCCAATATAGAGATACTGTGTGTAACATCCTCCAATATAGAGATACTGTGTGTAACATCCTCCAATCCAATATAGAGATACTGTGTGTAACATCACCCAATATAGAGATACCGTGTGTAACATCATCCAATATAGAGATACCGTGTGTAACATCCCCAATATAGAGATACTGTGTGTAACATCCTCCAATATAGAGATACTGTGTGTAACATCATCCAATATAGAGATACTGTGTGTAACATCCCCAATATAGAGATACTGTGTGTAACATCATCCAATATAGAGATACTGTGTGTAACATCATCCAATATAGAGATACCGTGTGTAACATCCTCCAATATAGAGATACCGTGTGTAACATCCTCCAATATAGAGATACTGTGTGTAACATCCTCCAATATAGAGATACTGTGTGTAACATCCTCCAATATAGAGATACTGTGTGTAACATCCTCCAATATAGAGATACTGTGTGTAACATCATCCAATATAGAGATACCGTGTGTAACATCATCCAATATAGAGATACCGTGTGTAACATCCTCCAATATAGAGATACTGTGTGTAACATCACCCAATATAGAGATACCGTGTGTAACATCCTCCAATATAGAGATACTGTGTGTAACATCACCCAATATAGAGATACTGTGTGTAACATCACCCAATATAGAGATACTGTGTGTAACATCACCCAATATAGAGATACTGTGTGTAACATCATCCAATATAGAGATACTGTGTGTAACATCACCCAATATAGAGATACTGTGTGTAACATCATCCAATATAGAGATACCGTGTGTAACATCACCCAATATAGAGATACTGTGTGTAACATCACCCAATATAGAGATACTGTGTGTAACATCCTCCAATATAGAGATACTGTGTGTAACATCCTCCAATATAGAGATACCGTGTGTAACATCCTCCAATATAGAGATACCGTGTGTAACATCACCCAATATAGAGATACTGTGTGTAACATCCTCCAATATAGAGATACTGTGTGTAACATCCTCCAATATAGAGATACTGTGTGTAACATCCTCCAATATAGAGATACTGTGTGTAACATCATCCAATATAGAGATACTGTGTGTAACATCATCCAATATAGAGATACCGTGTGTAACATCATCCAATATAGAGATACCGTGTGTAACATCCTCCAATATAGAGATACCGTGTGTAACATCATCCAATATAGAGATACCGTGTGTAACATCATCCAATATAGAGATACCGTGTGTAACATCCTCCAATATAGAGATACCGTGTGTAACATCACCCAATATAGAGATACCGTGTGTAACATCCTCCAATATAGAGATACTGTGTGTAACATCCTCCAATATAGAGATACCGTGTGTAACATCACCCAATATAGAGATACCGTGTGTAACATCATCCAATATAGAGATACCGTGTGTAACATCCTCCAATATAGAGATACTGTGTGTAACATCCTCCAATATAGAGATACTGTGTGTAACATCCTCCAATATAGAGATACCGTGTGTAACATCATCCAATATAGAGATACCGTGTGTAACATCATCCAATATAGAGATACTGTGTGTAACATCCTCCAATATAGAGATACTGTGTGTAACATCCTCCAATATAGAGATACTGTGTGTAACATCATCCAATATAGAGATACCGTGTGTAACATCCTCCAATATAGAGATACCGTGTGTAACATCCTCCAATATAGAGATACTGTGTGTAACATCCTCCAATATAGAGATACTGTGTGTAACATCACCCAATATAGAGATACTGTGTGTAACATCCTCCAATATAGAGATACTGTGTGTAACATCATCCAATATAGAGATACTGTGTGTAACATCCTCCAATCCAATATAGAGATACTGTGTGTAACATCATCCAATATAGAGATACCGTGTGTAACATCCTCCAATATAGAGATACCGTGTGTAACATCACCCAATATAGAGATACCGTGTGTAACATCCTCCAATATAGAGATACTGTGTGTAACATCCTCCAATATAGAGATACTGTGTGTAACATCATCCAATATAGAGATACCGTGTGTAACATCATCCAATATAGAGATACCGTGTGTAACATCCTCCAATATAGAGATACCGTGTGTAACATCCTCCAATGTATAGGAATACTGTATTGTAACATCCTCCAATATAGAGATACTGTATGTAACATCCTCCAATATAAGTACTGTGTGTAGCTTATCCTCCAATATAGGATACTGTGTGTAACATCATCCAATATAGAATACTGTGTGTAACATCCTCAATATAGGATACGTGTGTAACATCACTAATATAGGATACTGTGGTAACATCATCAATATATAGAATACTGTGTGTAACATCTACTTAATATAAATTGTGTGTAACATCACCCAATATAGAGATACCTAGTGTAAATGGCTGAGCGGCACTCCGACTGAGTACCTCCGCCAATCGATGCTCCTAGCGCTTGCCGAGGACTCAAGCACTCCAACCGACACCATCAGCACTGCAGACCCCACTTCCAGCGATGCAACTGCGCTGGGGTCTCTGCTGTCTCCACCCACCCTGGACCCAAGGCCAGGATCCAGCTTCCAGTGGGTGAACCTCTCTTTCCCCAGAGAGCAGGAACAAGCTCTTAGCAGAACTTAGTGATCATACCCTGGGGTATAGTGATTATAGCAATCCCCAAAGTGTATTTCTCCAATCCCCCAAACATGAGCCAAGGCTTAATGCTGGAACAAGACTGATTTACTGGCACACAGAACTCACAATTTATGCAACACAAAACTCCTCCTCTGGGCCAGA